>NMRA01000119.1:866717-879971 GCA_002633005.1 Phoronis australis
CGTATACACTTCCTGTTAGGTTTTTTCAGGTTTTGTGTTCATGTTCTGTACTTTTCCTTTAAGCCCTTCAGGCAGTTCTTTTGTTTTGTTCCCTCTTGTAGGGCTTTTCATTGTACACGCCGGTGGGCGTTTTCTGCATGCCCATCTTGCAGAGTCTTAGTTAGTTTTATCTATTACGTCATAATAAATGACAAATATTCCCAATCCTCCTCTTGTTTTACTCTGCAACATAGCTCGTGGCGTACCCCGGGCAAAATAGATTACGATAAATGATTTTTTTAAGTTTGCCTTTGTGTCTTCGGATCTCAGTAATGTATTTTATGAAATTCGGCAAATAGGTTTCTATTAAGGAGACGACAACGCTTTCTCATTTTCTGACAGATTTGATTTTTTGCCTCACCTGGTGGGCATTTTTGTTACTTTTGCATCTTTCTGATGTCCACCTCCCTATCTGCCATACCGCTCCAAAGTTCATTATGAGACTTTACTGATGTGTTTCTGATGAGAAGAACAAGACTGAAGTCGACTTTCGGACGGGTCCGACTACTGTGTCGCCCCCTATAGGTGATTTATGTTTTTTACGTCTGAGGCCGAATCTTCTTACCGGGATTTTCTGTACATAAGCACATGGGCGTGTATTTGGAAAATGAAAATTTAGTAACACCAAATAAACGCACGGGCGTATATTTGGAAAGAGGGGCGTGTAAAGGAAAGTCCTAGTTTTTCCGAATTTCATATTTTTTTACTTAAAATTGTGTTTTTAATTTTTATCTTAATAAATAGTTCGCCAACACCTTGTTCATTTTTATAAATGATAAATGCTCCACAAATTTTTGACAAAAGTTGACGCTAACTGGGCTTTTAAGAGGAATTTTCCCATTAAACGCCCTACTATCTTAACTGGACTTGACAGCAAAAATTGTAACACAAAATCGATTGGGCTTATCTACGGAAAACCCCGGTAACCCTTTGAAGAAGCTTTGTGAAATTTGAAAGATGTGTTTCTATGGAGCCGACGACAAACGGTAACAAATGTCGAACTAATCCAAATACCACTGTGCCCATTAGTAGCAAATTAGTAGTTATATAGTAGTTAATAAAAGTAGAAGACATCATATACATATATGAGTAATATACATACGTATGAGAATATTGAAGGCATGATATTTGCTACACAGAACACTTCTAATTAAATTGACTTCTGATAATTGTTTTGAAACTTATAAAAGACGATGCACATTTGGCCTCGGAGGGGAGGATGTTCCATAAATAAGCCCCACTGTAAGTAAATGATTTCTTTTACCAGTTGCATTTTTGGATTTTTGGCAGATTGAAATTGGATGACTGTGAAGCCCTGTGTTATAGCGATTAGCAGTCATCGTAAACTTCATACTTTTAAGTACTGTTGGTACAAGACGGCTAAACCATTCGTCATACATACAACACGCTGATAGGAATTTACGTCTTGCGTGTACTTTCATTATGTCCGTCTTCGTATGGAAGTTTTCAATATTAATATCTCCACCACCAGCTCTAAGAATAACCAGGGCAGCCCTATTTTCGTTAACCTGGATAGTTTTCATCGTTTTCATATCCTTATTAGATGCTGTGCCACACACTTCGTCTGCCATTTGCTAAACCAATATGAAAATGCTTCCGACGCCACTATTACATACAATATAAGTTTGGCTGTGCACACAATAATAAATAATAAAGTTGGAATGATCATAATAATGTATCAGAACATCGTATATAGAAGAATAAAAGCTCGAAGCCGTAAAAAGTGTTGTGTCGGTACACGATGTATGAACCCTGACAGATGTTGACACAACTTTTAAGTTGTGTTTTTAGTGCTTTCAAGAAAAGAAAGTGTTAAAACTCTTTTCTTGAAAGCCCTAAAAACATTTTGGCCTAGCTACTGTACATTGAACCTCGCTAAATTTCGAGTCATTACTTAAGGTAAAATATTCCACTTGCCAACAAAATCCTTGCATCCGCTGAGCATTTTATTGCCACAGAAGGGAAATAAAGTCTGTTTACGAGATTTGTTGTCACAGTCTGGAGTAATCCTATATCCGAAAAATTTATAAGAATTTATTGAAAATAGAGCACGACAAATTAGGCTCTAAAGTCGGGGAAAAGGACTTTGTCTAGCTAACAAGCTGAGTTATCTGTAAATACATGCACGCGGCACTTGAACAGCAGGTGTCTTTGTCTACTGGACAGAACCTCACGCGACCTCCTGACGTCATATTGTGAGCCCTGGGAACCAATTTACAGGTGCTCATGGTCTACTTTTTGTTTAATTGCATAATTTTGTGAATAAAGCACTTGTCTGGCAGAGCTGCCTGACCTCAAACTCCCTTTATTTCTGCCACTGCCGCACTGTCTAATGCTAAACATCATTTCAGGATCTGGTCTGTGATTGCAATTCATTGCTGCAATGAGGTATTTTTAGTTGTTTAATCATGCGCGCACCGGGGGGGGGGGGGNTCGGGGGCTCGAACGAGCCCCTACCCCCATTTGGCGACGTGGGTAAAAAAGTTCACCTCAGAGAAACAAAAAGTCCGAGAAAACGAGACAAAAGTCCACTAAAAAGGCACAGACGCATAGTTCACAGACCTGAAGATGGTACCCGTTTTCTTTTTAGTCCTCCCGCTATTTTGTTAGCAAAGGGTCCACTTTGACAGAGATTCGACTCCCCCCATATTAAAGGCTGGGTGTTATTGTATCAAAAACGAAACATCACATGATATCGGCGTAAGTGGTCCAGCAATATCTGGTTGGGTAAAATACCATATGTCAATCCTAAGTACTGGTGGGCAGCTTCAAAAATGGAAGTGTGCACAGACCAGATCAGAGCTAAATACGTTGAAATAATCTGAACTTTGAAAATTGCGTGGGAATCTGACTTCATTGTACTGTGTAAGAAATCACTACATTCTGGTCAATTCTTTACCAATATTATGATTTCATTAAAGAGAAAACTGGAAAACAATTCACCATAATATCACATCAACCTTTTTCTAACAGTGAGGTTATAAGCGTACCGGGGTTTTTCGTAGATAAGTTCAATCGATGAAACGCCCAAGGGCGTTTATTCGGAGAATTATGCCGAATAAACGCGCATGTACCTTTATTTGGTGTTACAACTTCTGGTGTCAAGTGTCCAGATAGTGGGGCGTTTATTCGGAAGATTTCCTCTTAAAAGCCCTCTCCCAGTCAAATTTCTGTCACAAATTTAGTTTTATGGAGCATTTACATATAAAAGCGAACAAGGTGTTGACGAATTATGCATTAACAACATAGAATTTAAAAACACAGTTTTAAGTAAAAAATGTCAAAGTCAGCAAAACTATGACATTTCGTTTACACGCCCTCCTTTTCCGAATAAACGCCTGGGCGTGTTTTCATTTTCCGAATACACGCTCATGGGCTTATCGACGGAAAATCCCGGTAACTGACAATTTGGAAGTTAAGAAAGCGCGCAGAATTGATGAAACTCCAAATGATGGGATTAAGTTGGATCGTAGGGGAGACCGAGGCTAGTTCGACCCTTTTTTGAAAAAAGTGCAATAATGCGGAAGCTATTTAAGCTGGTTTATCCATAAGCGCTGTACAAGAAGTGCAGTCTGTGGAAATTTAGGCGATGTAAGTGCACCTGTCTTGCAGCAATTTTTGTTTTAAAATGTCCACCTTCGGGGGCCCAACTTGCCCCAGGCCGGGGCAAGTTGGGCCCACTCACGGGGCAAGTTCGGCCTCCATTGCAGTACTCTTAAAATGAACAAAAACACATTTTTGCAAAATTTAATGTTGGTGTATACCTTTTTATTTGTCCCAAAGGACCGTAAATTACACAACAGCTAGGGCTTGAATGTCAACTGTCTACTAAAAATACGTCGCGACGATCATAATCTTTCACCTACTAAACTGATCGGATGCTACTTTTCTACTTAATGAGCTATTAAAAGTAAACAACATGAGACTTAAACGTATGTGTCTTAGTCCTCATCTGAGTTACATCTGTGGCACACAAAGGAGGACGCCATGGCATCGTCAGCGCATTCCTTATGGGCCCACTCTTTACACTCAATGCAGGGGACCAATTTTTCTCTACTCCTGCTGTAAGAATATGGTTCTAAACAAACTAGGCTAAAACACTCCTGTTCAGACTCGCTGTCTGAAGATGGGGAGGGCAGTTTTCTCTTATTTTTGTTTTGTTTTGGTTTTGTGTCAACAGAACGCTTTCTCGCAGGTTTCTTCTTTCGCTTGGCCTGCTCTTCTCCAAGGGCCTCTTTCTCTGGTGTCGGTGAGAATGGCGAATTTTCTCCGTTTTCTGTTTCCACCTGCAGTTTTGCACGGTGGAGCTGTTGGGTGTCGTCTCACTGCTTGTGGCGAAAAGGACTCGTTTCCTTGAATATCGGCAATCACGAGCTACTGAACACTTGAATGTGATTCCAGGGATTGCTCAGGTTGGGCAGGTGATTCCGGGGTTTTAAAAATTGCCCCATCGTAATGAGCATTAACGCCTGAGCCTCGTAACTTGAAGTGAGATAACGGTGCTCTTTGTGTCGACACCCGATCGGCCTGGTGGCAGTTTAACTTTATTTACCTTGCCAGCTACGCCAGTGAGAACAACAACTTTCATTTGCAATGCGTTGCACAGAGCATTGAGAAACATGTCGCATGTGCTATTCTCGTATTGTCTGTCTTTTATATATATTTCGACCGCTTCCGCTGCATCCAAGTCATCACAAGCAAATTGCTGGTAGTAGCTTGGTGGTTTTTCATCTTATCATCAAGAAGTTAAGCTATTTCGTCATTACTATGGGTGCCTGCGCCAGTTGCGTGCAGTGATGAACTCAGAGCCTAGAGCAAGCAATGGCCGTTTCCATGTGCTGGAATAACCGATATACCGTGGTCATTCAAATACCGATTAAATTTATCAACAACAGGCATGGCAGTTGATGTTGTTGGGGGACTGACAGGATCAGGAAAGGGTCTATCAGTGCATAGGCGGATTTAGGGGGGAAGGCCCCCCCCTTGGCTGACTCAAAAAAATAAAACAGCAAAGGCGTTGGGAAATGTTGAGTTTATTAATTAACCCCGGTAATTAAAATTATACGGATGAAACAACATTTAAATGTGTGCAGTTTTAGTGTTTGGGGGGGGCTCAGATCCAATTTCAAGTGTCAAATTCGGAACACGGCTTATTCGTAACGGAACTATGGCTAAGTATAGGCTCTCCCGCGATATCCCAGGCGACCGGCAGTGGCGCTGCGCACTACGACTCCGTTTTAGTCGTCTGCTCCACTGTGCAATGAAGAAAATTTACTTCATTTTTTAAAGAAAATGGAACCTGAGTGACGTTGAAAAAACAGAAGCTAGGTCCCAGCATCTGCAGTGACTGATACTGATGGTAGAAAATCTTCGTCTCTAAAGATGTTAGGATTGTGCGGATAGATCTCAACTTTTGAAACCCGCTGGAAATATTAGAAATGTTTAAAGTTTCCTTCCATGGTTTGCATATTATTGACGCCATGTCATATATGGTTTTTGGTTTTCCTGGGTTGTTTCTCAAGTAATTAGCTTGAGACATAGATATTCGTTTTTTCAATGGTCCAAAAATAGACATGTCGAGCGGTTGAAGTCGATGTGAGCAGTGGGGTGGGAAAGATAGCATGACATTCCCGTTTTTTGCGACGTGCAAGGCGTTGATGGGTAGATGTGAATCGTAGTTATCCAGAAGAATGAGTGGTTTGACATTTTCAATGAAATGCAGAAGAAACATGGTGAAGTTGTCAACTGCCATCCAGCCTGATGGATTAGCGGTCCCTTTTGAGCCAGCAGATGCTGCATTTATAAGGCTGGTATTCCTAATTATGCACTCGAGGCTAAATCAAACAAATGATAATTAAAACTTGATATTTTATTTGTTCAAGACCAGACGATACAGTCATATACCCCGTAAATGTAGATCACAAGCCAGACGGCTTACTTTTAACCCGTTCTGGCTTCGCATCAGACATAGAGTAAAATATTTTCACATTTTTAGTGCCCACAGTATTTACGTTAACTAATCACATGTTCTGTTCACAAACATACAAAATGACAATGCGCTACCAAAGGAACATTTTTAAGACGAGTTTGTGCAATTTTATGATGAATACTACTCATTAAATTTCCTGAAAAGAAAATTATTGATGATATATCAAGTAAAGTGAACGGGGCAAGTTCGGCCCCTGGCCAGACTAGCCCCATGTCAAAGGGCCCAACTTGCCCCACTAGCTCTAAATGGAAAACACACGTGATTACCTCATCACTTAGGAATGTGAAGAAACACATACCCTGCCTTGAAGAAAAAACTGTTGTTAAAACATTTTTACATCAATGCTCACGGCTTATGACCAGCACTGTATCGAGTGAAGCTCCAAAATTTACTCACCTGGGTTAAAAACCAACCGTTGCCTCTCAGTTCAAGAAAAACACTCCGCCTTCGACCAGCGTGGTTTTAGTGTAGTGGTACAAGTCACGTGATTGCTCAAAATGACTGAGGCTGAAAGTGCGCGTATAATAGCCTAGTTTGGGGCGGTGGCCCAACTAGCCCCGGGGCCGAACTATCCCCGGTCTCCCCTATATTTGACTTCATCGTCTTGTTGGTATTAACTTTTCTGCTGGAATGGTGCCGTCGTTGTGGTTGAAATCTATTGCAATCTCACAAAAATTCAGACAATGACGCTTTTATTCCTCTAAATTAATGGGGAATAAGTTTGCTGACTTACTTTACAGTCTGCCGAGTCTGATGACTTGTTATTGGATGTACAGAGTGGTTTCAGAAAAACAGGTTGGCGTATTCGTCTTAGCATCCTTCATAAGAAATCTACTTTAATTAACAAATAATTAAGATATATTTACTTGCTTTATTGACTTTCAAAAGGCATTCTTCTGGGTGGACTAAGACTTTCTTCTCCCGAAACTGCTTATTAGCAAGTTGTATTTTGTCATTAAGTCTCTCCTCTTAAATACTTCGGTGTACAGGATTCGTATACGCTTGAACATTATGAACACTTACTTTCCAACAACTAGTGATATACTGTGCGTTATGGAGATGTTCTGTCATTCCCTCTGTTTGGTATTTTTGAAAGACCCCACAACTTAACTAAAGTGCCAGTGTTGGGATCTAAACTAATACCAAGTTAAAGGTAACTATTTTACAATATATTTGTAAGTGGGGAAAATGAGTTCAACCTGCATGTTATATTGAACAAAGTTCACCAAATGTGTATAAGCGGAAGTTGGTGCTTTAAAAAAATAAAACAAATATTGCACAGTATTAGAACTGACAAAACGGTCCCAGCTTCTAATGATCTGCTTAAACTTGGAGACAGATTTCTAAATGATAAGACTACGAACAAATATCTGTAAGCGTCGGTGCTGACACTTTGAGTAACCCAGGTAGTGGAGCACTCAGTATGGTTAAGTCAAAGTTCAAACCTGAAACATGTTGGTTTTTAAAATACCTTCAGCACAATGTATAGAGCGAAATTTGTGAAAAGTCCCAAAACCGTGACAGCTTGTCAGAAATGACTCATCACGTACATTAGGTGGATTTAGGGGCGCCCAGGGGGTCCGTCCCTCCCCCTTGGCTGCCGCCAAAAAATAAAACAGGAAGATAGCAAGAGCGTGAGGAAATATTGAGTTACCAATGTGTTGCCCCGTACCCCGGCCCTTATGGTATCCTAGATCCGCCACTGACGTAACAGAAAAGACTGACGATTAAGCGTGTTCCATACTAAACGTCATTTACGCAATGATACGCCGCAAAATATGCGTAAAATGTAACAATTGCTACATTCTAGGAAATTGTTACATTTTACGGCGTATCAGCGCACATTTTAGCGCGTGCACTCTGAGCGTGTTGACACGCAGCTTGGGATCGCAGTTATAACCAAATGACGGTGCCATAGACATAGTATTATGATGTCTATGGACGGTGCATTAGATGATCCCAAATCGCAATATCTTTCACAAAATATAATGGATTGCTCCTTTTTCTATTTCGAGGGCCTCCTTAAAATCACTCCACAACGTTTTGGATAGAAACTGGTAATCTGACTGCCCTTACGAGTGATCGACGTACAACTGAAAGCCCAACAGACTCTTTTCATGAATTACTTAACGGATGTACTCCTTCCTTGAATTATTTTGCGCATGTATTTGTATATTAAAAAGACGTTCACACTCCCCGGCTACGCCTTGGTTAGTATCGCATTTTTGGCGTCTGAAAAAAAACACATTGACTTCGGCGAAAGTTAGTACTTGTATAATTCTGGGCTAGAAAATAGGCATGCCGATTACAAATTAGTGTAGTCAATCTCAATGCTGTAGAATATGAACTTCATTTTGTATGTCATTATACTTTATATAAAAATTTCCGAAGAACACTTTTCAATGACGCTAACGATTTTCCCGACAATCTTTTGATTTTTTGTTCCGATTTAAATAATAAAAATTTTAATGGTTAATCTGTTCAGGCAGCTTTCTTACGAACAGTGCATTGTTTACTTATTTAATTGATAACAATGACTTGTAAGCACAGTGGGCTGGATGCTCATTGATTTTTTCAAACAGTGTGTAAATTATTTACACATGTCTAACACATGTCACTATAATAAATAAAATCATTCATTGTTATGCCAATGCCTTCAATTTCTGGTAAATTAGGATTAAAAATAGAAGATTCGTTTACCTCTTTGAGTGACTAAATTTTATTTTGAATTCCGGTGAACGTTTTTCAGAAAAAAAATCTTCATAAACTTTACCACTTGTATGATGTTGGCATTTCTACTAATAATTCCAGGTGCAATTTATTGGATGTTCACAAATCTGACTCAATTCACTCAGTAAAGCACTTCATTCGGGATTAAAAAACGCTTGTATTCTGTTAAGATATACCGGCTCATTTGTCAACCAGCAGCTTCGTCGCACTGTCAGTACTTGAAGTCTCAAAGTTTCATCAATCTTCTTGGTAGAGCGTGGAAACAGTCAACAATTTCGTTATTCTTTAACCTTCTCAAATATAGCGGTTTCTTCCTCATCGTCACATCGGTTTATCTGTAACACATTTTGAATATCACATTCACAGCCCAATGGAGGCATTTACACATTCATTGATTAGGCATGAAAATCGACAAACAAATTAGATACACAAATTTCTTTTGCAACGATGTGAAGCTTGTTGTGAGAGTAGAGTTCCTCTTTTAGCATTTGACATATTTACAGCAACGCAAGCTAGTCAGAAACGAAATACCAATTTGAAATTTGAGCACTCTGGTTTCCAAGAATTTCAGTTTTGAGGCCGACAGTTCTTTGCAAATATGCTTAACGAATCTGGGTAGAGTTAAGTAGACTCGAACGTCTCGCTAACGAAGCCAGTGTGACCACGTGCTTCGTTTGTAATATATAACGATATCACGCAAGGTTCCCGTCTCTACTGAAAGCTTGGCAATGCCTGGTTTTATTGTGTTGAGAACATGTTATTAATGAGAATAACGCACTATTTCGGCTGTAAATTTACCTATTACTGATTTCTATGCGGCGACTGAGGAATCTATTGCTTGGTGCAGATAGTCCTCAAAAATCCAAGATTGCAAACAAGCTCAAGAGCAAAGCGGATACGCGTTGATGCGCGCCCATCGTGTGCATCGCGCACAGCGCGCGGGTGGCAAGGGAGAAGGGGCCATCATGTTTAACCTTTCCACCAAAGGGGAGCACTATTAACAAACTTATAATAACCTCAAGGTCGTGTAAAGCAAGCTCTCTTCAATAGGAACACAGCTTGCCAACTTGTTTTCTGGCCGACTGGCGAGTAGTCATCGCAGTTCAGTTTTATTTTTTGTTTACACTGCCCGTCAGTCTCATTGAATAAATGTTTCTCGTTATTTTATTATTAATTTTTTAAAATTTATAAAAAGTGGGCGGACCTTCAGTCAAACCTCATTATTTATGCGGGTTGCCAGTGGAGAGATTACCCATAATGCACACGAATCAGCTGACGGAAAAGAAATATGTCAAGCACAAGCAACCGAGGTAAGTTGTTTTGAGACTTCTTGTCAGCTAACCAAGAAATTATAACGTACAAACATTTGGAAATCACAGCTTGATTCTTACTCGTGACAACAAGATTAATTTGTTCTGAACCTCGGTTTTGTGCTTCACGATTGAATGCGAGAACCCAGCCCAAAAAATCAAGGGGGCTCGAATTTTTGGTCCTCGTACTGTGTGCTACAGAGCTTACAGTGGACAAAAAAACTAGAAGGCAGCGTTTGCACAGGTCCCGCGACACTTGTGATCGGATCTGAGCCCCCCCTCACCGAAGGGGGGGGGGTGGCAGCGCCTATGAGTTTTTCCCATTCCTAAACCAGTAGATGATTTGACAAAATCTGATAGCCATACAGTGGTTGTCTTTGTACTTGTTAGCAAATAAATCCTACAATACAAATAAAAGTTATAAAAATTGTTCTCAATACTGTGAATGTAGTCAATGAATTACTCTCACTTTAGGGTTGAGTCAGTCGAATGAATAAAAGAAGGAATTGAGAGACCTACGATGTCGCCAAGCAAGAACCCGAGTTTAGAATTTAGGCTACCAGAGTTCACTTCATTGGATCATGACCCAGCATCATCGGAAGATCCATCATGGTGCCATGTCACAGGTGTCAAGAAATGCCAATCAGAAATAAAACCGTGCTGTGGGCAGCAAGCTGCTAACTGTAAGTATTCACTAAACGGTTGTCTAAAATTTAATCACTACAAAGTTTTTAGTACTGACTACATATATCAGTGGGAAACATTTTACAGACTCCTGTAGCTACTTTAGTTTTGAGTCTTCAATTGGTTTAACCAGATATAGAACCATACAATTCAAATCACCTTTTGAAGAAAAAAAAAATATTTGGCCAAGAACTCAAATCAAATCTCAGTAGGAAATCCCACCCAAAACCAACCAAATGTCAATTNCAGCGCAGCACTGTGGACAGCGCAGCACTGTGGACAGCGCTGTACTGTAGACAGCGCTGTACTGTAGACAGCGCAGTACTGTAGACAGCGCAGTACTGTAGACAGCGCAGTACTGTAGACAGCGCTGTACTGTAGACAGCACAGTACTGTAGACAGCACAGTACTGTAGACATCACAGTACTGTAGATAGCACAGTACTGTGAGGCAAGCCAGTGAAGTTGGCAATTTTCAAAAAAGAATTTTTAGTGCATTTTATAATATATTTAACTAATTTTAAACGGTTAGAACTTGCACCAATAGCCTCTTAATCGGACTGGCTGCTGCTTGAAGTAGCCATTGTTTTGTTTACATCAAAGGTCATAGGTGACATTTTCAATATAAGGGAAATGTCTACATATTGCTGTATCAAATAAAGAGACGTGCTTTGCATTGTGGGAGAGAAATGTACGACGTGACTTGCAGCTGAGAGATCGTTCATTTTAGAATTTGAAACTAAAAGGAAAATGCCTTGACATCAACAGAAATTCAAAATCTTTATGAACAAACCTTAAAAAATACCCGGTGAACGGGTTGAATTCTGTTTCAGTGACAGAAAACCACTTTGAAATATGCAATTTAGTTGCCTTTAGCGTTCCAGTGCCCAGTTGCATGAAACAGTCCCAAGTAGGGACTCGACTAATAAGTTCCCTAATTCCACGGATTAAGTTGATGGAGATTTGTACAGAATTGTGTATTGTTGATGTTTGACGGGAACAAAACACCAATAGTAAAGAATACGCTTGGGGAGCTGGAAGTAAACGATTACTAGATTATTTTGTATTTCTGAAAACCTCTTAGCCGATGTTGACTCCACAATAGAATTCGGATACCGGTCCAATTATTCAATGGTGACGATTTTCTTTGAAAGTACCGTTTCCAGTAGGAAGAAATCATTTAGGAAATTTAACAACTCTCTTAAAGTCACTATTTCCTTTACTTTCACCTGCTTAGATCACAAATTGAGCTCTCTCAATCGAAAGATATAACTAAAATTAACACTTTTCGTAAATTACAGCCATGTACATACTCTCGTTATTTTACTATTAATTTTTTAAAATTTATGAAAAGTGGGCGGACCTTCAGTCAAACCTCATTATTTATGCGGGTTGCCAGTGGAGAGATTACCCATAATGCTCACGAATCAGCTGACGGAAAAGAAATATGTCAACTCAAGCACAAGCAACCGAGGTAAGTTGTTTTGAGACTTCTTGTCAGCTAACCAAGAAATCATAACGTACAAACATTTGGAAATCACAGCTTGATTCTTACTCGTGACAAGATTAATTTGTTCTGAACCTCGGTTCTCTCAACTACATGTATTGCTGTCGCTATTCAGAGTCATTCGAAGTCGACGTATCCGTGTAGGCCAAGGCTAGTGTCTTTCCTTGTGAGTTGTGTTTCAAACATGCAATCGAGTCTTTAGTGGTTCAAGACTTCGTCGAGCTTGGTTGTTAACGTTTCCTCTTCTGGGAGATTATGTACAACTCGGAGGTGCACAGTATCAGTTGCGAGAAATGATTTTCCTGACATTGTGATGTTCAATTTCCAGGCCCTGGGACTGGGTTTGCTATAGTATGCTATATAGTATATACTACATAGAGCACTGAACCTAGTGCATGGGATAGAAATGATTCCATGGCTGCATCTCTAAATTACAGAGTCGGATCTAGGATACCATAATTAAAGGGGCCCCAACATTTTGTCTTGGGCAATTGTGCTTCACGATTGAATGCGAGAACCCAGCCCGAAAAATCAAGGGGGCTCGAATTTTTGGTCCTCGTACTGTATACTACAGAGCTAACAGTGGACAAAAAAAAACGAGAAGGCATTTGCACAGGTCCCACGACACATGTGATCGGATCTGAGCTCCCCTCAGCCAAGGGGGGGTGGCAGCGCCTATGAGTTTTTCCAAAACCCAATCCTAAACCAGTAGATGATTTGAATAAAAAATCTGATAGCCATACAATGGTTGTCTTTGTATATTGTTAGCAAATAAATCCTACAATACAAATAAAAGTTATAAAAATTGTTCTCAATACTGTGAATGTAGTCAATGAATTACTCTCACTTTAGGGCCGAGTCAGTCGAATGAATAAAAGAAGGAATTGAGAGACCTACGATGTCGCCAAGCAAGAACCCGAGTTTAGAATTTAGGCTACCAGAGTTCACTTCATTGGATCATGACCCAGCACCATC
>NMRA01000119.1:881232-911645 GCA_002633005.1 Phoronis australis
CAACATTTTCTAATTTAAAGCTCCATAGCTTTTGCAATGACTTATCACGAGTAATCTGCTACTCATGTAACACACCTTACTTACAAGCACAACTTTTAACCCAACAGTGCAGCCATTCCAAATACAGAAACGTTCAACACCATCACTCTCAAATTCAAGATGTCTAAATGCAGGTTTTTAAAATGAATGTGAATTGCCTGAGCAGTAAAACATCACTGAAAAAGCATACATGATTTTACGTAACACAGAAGCTTTATGGTGACCCTTGACAGCCAAAAGTATGTAAACACATATCTGTCTCTCAATGACCCACCTGAAGACAAACCACAGACTACACATTTGGATGAGAAAATAGTTAAGAATCAAGAAAACTATCCAATGGTAATACAAGTTAAAACAGGTAACACCAGTACCGGTTGTATCTTACTCACAATGTAGAAAGTGTCTCTGTAAACCAAATGTTCCATAAAGAAATTACTTGCACACAGTTAAGATTCATGGCTTGGAATGACCAATGACAAAAAAAGAGGAAAATTTTCCATGTGACGTATCGTTTCACAAATTAATACTAGGGTGTTTGATACAAAATTTTGGTATCATAAAAGACAAAATAATGATCAAAAAGAGACATAAAGAGGAAATTGGAAATGTAATAAGAGGAAATCGAAACCAAAAGAGAGTAAATCCTCTTAAAAAAGGAACATTTCAAGCCTTGACGGTTTCCAAATTGACACTACATAAACTACCCATGGCAATGTATGAAGGTCGACGGCCTGACTGAACATGATAACTTCTGCTGCATAACTGGATATATCATGACTATAAACCAAACTGCAGTACCAGATGATCCTCTGCAACAAAGTAGGGCACATGACTGAATTACACCCAGTGGCCATCTCATCTTAAATAATGTCCGTCAGGCAGCTTCTTTGATGCATTTACTTCTACTGATGGCAATCATTCGAAGACGGTAACATTGTCAGACAACAAGTGGGAGTCATTTTGCTTTTATGCACATGGAGGCAGTGCATGTCTGACATGACTTGTAACCGGGTTTTCACAATCATCAGCTCATTGATACAGTCATAGCTCTTAGAAGCCTTCACCGGAATGGACAACCATCTCCTGTTCTTCTTGTTAAAGATAAGTTGCTCCCTTAAAAAGAATAATAAATGTTTCAATTTTATTGCCAGACACGAAAGCAGCAGCATTGATTTACCCTGAAACATGAAGAGTGTGAAACATATGAAACTCTAAGTTCGGGAGTGCCAATGTCTGACAGGCAAAATCCTGGCTAATACTCTGCCCTGGCCCCCCTAACTCAAAATCCTGGATCTGCCCATGATTATGCACGTCTTTCAGTGTTTTAGAAACTTTTTCGAAGTGGTTTCAAACACTGGATAACATCCTTTTTGTTATTCAAAATATAAAAATATACTACATATGGTTAATTAAGTGATTAGAGTGTCACACATTTAAAGAGAAAGCAATACACATATTAACAGCATTTGTCACAGGGTGGGTAAATTGTTCCCACCACATATTAGCGTGTAGCAGGTGGTTCATACACGATTTATAGAATAGGGCATTCAAAATGAGTTTTCCAATGAATGAGGGCATCCATGACCAATGACTCTTGACTAGTTCTATGACACCAAGTCAAATTGCTGTTATGGTGTAGAATGTTACTGTGGACTCATAGGTCACCCAATGTTCAAAGCTGTGTCACTGCTATGCCTATCAGGATATGATAATTTTCAAGGCTTTCATAATTTTAAAGGGTAATGGTTTTGAAACCAATCTTAATGAAAGTATCTCTCAACCTTTGTGAACACAAAACTAACACGTATTTTCATGTCTATTAGGTCAATGAAATGAAAATGCTACAATGACCTTAGGCAACAAGCAACCCCTTGGTTGATTGCTCGGTTAGATGCGGCATTCAGGGTTATGTAATTGCCGGTTGTGACCTTCAAAATGTGACTAATACCTGGAGATAGGCCACCTACACCTTTGTGCAAATACACACAATTGCATACACAAACCTTTTCCAAGTAAAATCTTGATTTTCTAAATGTGACCATGAATTCAAAGTCAAGGCTGTCAAAATTGCCTGGAGATGCCTCATCTAAACTTCAGCACAAAATACAAACAAAACTTCATTCTTGAGATATCATGTGACATAGGTATAGACAGATGGTCATGAATACTATGTCCCACGCTTTGTGCTAATGTGAGGCAGAGGACACTTAAAACATGTAAGTGTTCATAACTATGTTACAAAGACTTCACTTGTTGATAAAGAGAAGGAAACATTGCGTGAATGAAAACACACACACACGCACACCCACACAGGGCATGAGCACACTCGGACATTTTTAATTCATATGTCACATTAGTTTTTGGTTATTTTAATCATCTCCCATACAAGGACAATCAAATTCATCTTTCTTAGAAACATTGCAGGTGGTCTTTTTGCCATAAGCTGCACTGGTGTAGCTTTGGGGACATAACAGGACGTGGCATGGCTTGTTCATTGCAGAAAAAACCTTCCCACGTCGTCTCATCTCAATTTTGTGTTTGACCCTTTGTTTCTAGCAGAATCATAAAGTATCACTCATTTTAGCACTACCCCACCAATGGCCACTTACAATTTAGTGNCTGATGTAGCTTTGGGGACATAACAGGACGTGGCATGGCTTGTTCATTGCAGAAAAAACCTTCCCACGTCGTCTCATTTCAATTTTGTGTTTGCCCCTTTGTTTCTAGCAGAATCAAAAAGTATCACTCATTTTAGCACTACCCCACCAATGGCCACTTACAATTTAGTGTTAAACCCCTGTTGAATACTGAGTTGTTGCCACACAAGTAGCCAAAATGCATGTTTGACCCAGCTATATTAATTACCTTGCACTGCCAGCTTCATCTTGACCTATCGCCTGGACTTTGAGTGACGGTTTATCTGACCATTTAGAACTCATCATTCTTGACACACCTTCGCTTCCAAGCTGCCATAATACCTGACAAACAACACGTTGCTGGATAAAACTTATTGTTTATTAGTCGACATTGACGCAAGGGGGCGGAGCTTGTGATAGGTTAATTCTGGTACACCGGTACACAAGGCTTTGAGAGTAGCAAAATGCTTGCCAGAGTACATAAGATTCAGCAGGTTGAAAATTCCCAACACATATCTTTTGTTCTACAGCATAACATCAAATCCATGTTAACGTGAGTTGGCAATTGGCTGCTCAGTGATATCTTCGAAAAAACAATACACTTTCTGATGCTGTTAACATTACTGAATGCTATAATGTGCCATTATCCAAAGCTAGAATGGGTACCTGCTGTTGATGTAAGGCGATGCCTTCTTCAGCAATCTTGGGTTGTTTTGAATGCATCATGGTCAGGTGACCCCTTCTCAATTCATTTGTCTTCATCAGCACCTTCTAGTAACTCGCTGCTATGCAAGTTGAAAGTGCTGGCAGTTGTCAGTGGAGCAGTCCACAAATGCTTGTCTGTCACAACTAGTGCAACGCCCTGAAGAACAACATATATAACATTAATACAAGCCACCAATTTGGGAATATCCATACTACCACTAGCAAGGTATAATGACTATCAGCATGTACTGTATACAACCACAAGACTACACAGTTAGCCTTGCAGAGAGTATCAAAAGTAGGACTAACAGGTTAGATGCCTAGACTGTCAGTCAACATAAACAACCACAAGACTAGTTAGTTGTGTAGGGCTGCTAGAGTATCAAGACTAGCACTAACAGGCTGTATAGACTGTCAGTCTCTATACACACTGCAAGATAACATGAATTCGCAAAAGAGAGGATTAAATGATTANCAACCCTTACCTACCAGTCCACTTACTTTTACATGAAAAACGCTAGGGCTTCTTTTATTGTTCAAATTAATCCAAGACACAAGTGGACGAAACCAAGCCCGGAGGGCTAAACAACTAAAACAGTAAATAACGCAAAAATACTCAGTCAAAGACGCCAAGGATTTTACTAAAGGAATATTGTAATGTCGGTGTGCTCTACTGTGCACTGTTAGGCAGTAAAATAAATCTATCATAACATTCTGAAAACTAAGTAAGGTTAGTAAGGTTAGCATTGCAAGTGACGCCTCGGACATCCGTTGATGACTTACCTGATCGAGCAAAATCTTTCCTAACTGAGAGCGTGTACCAGCCATCTGGGATTGCAGATAAGTCCAGCACCCAAACTGATCTTCATTTCAAACTTTACGGCGATAATAGTCAACTCGAGGACGCTTAGCAAGCCTTTTCAACGGAGGACGACCTATCTTAGCCCGAACGCCAGCCATTACTTGCTTGGTATGCGTGAACTTGAATTTTGCTTGATCTGAAGATCGCGTATGCGGAGCTTACAGTTAAATACACAATAAAGAAATCTGGTGAATATTTTGTTCAATGTAGAGAATTTTTGTGATTATTGGTTCTAGAAGCAATTATTTCACTCGCTAGCAAATTATAGTAGCTTGAACGTGATTATTTGAGTGGGTATGCCGAGTTCACGTAGGCCCATATACGATCTTGAGATTAACCGAAACTCCAAGTTCATATTCGACACTCAAATCTTCGATTGACACTTCGTACGGCCTCCATTTATTTTTTGGTGCACCACAGAAAAGCAAAAAATTAAGCTAAAAAAATCTGTATTAAATTCAGTTCATTATGAAAAAATTCGATGTCATGGCAAAGATTATTATTTGGGCTTAGGTTTCGAATAAAAGTGTTTGCGTAAAGATCCGTTTCATGAAGTTTTTAACAAAAATGAAGCGGAAATAGTGCCTTTAAGAGTCTGGGACGTGTTACAGCTCCCCCGGGCCAACAAAGTATTTTGCAGCCGATTGTGAACCAGCGCCACCGTTAGACGACACTCTACACATGCGCACTCCTAACTTCCTAGGTTGATGGAGTGTTTGGGGACTTAGAACTGTGAACTGTGTGATAAATGTTAGGCCTATTTTTAGAAGAAGCAGTTCACGTGACAGCCAGA
The DNA here is from genome assembly GCA_002633005.1 of Phoronis australis. Lineage (NCBI taxonomy): Eukaryota > Metazoa > Phoronida > Phoronidae > Phoronis > Phoronis australis. The sequence goes on from NMRA01000119.1 coordinate 886,271, forward strand.
GTAAAACGGTAACATGTTGTATGGTAGAAGCATAAATTACCTTTAGGTATGGTGACGAAAAAAAGCGTCTGTGAGTTTAAATACGAGCAAAATTAATATATCTTGCTTGTTCAGTGACTGAGGTCTCGCGATCATATTTTGGTAATAGTCGGATACATGGGTCCCTGATTTGAGCACAAGTTAGGCCTACTGGCACTTTGAGTCACTGAATAACGCCTGTTATTCATTATATATTTGTGCCAATGTTACTAAAGCTGACTGCCAAATAACCGTGGTGATTTGATAAGGCAAGACTACACATGGCTGACATTTTATTTTGTGCATTTATTTTCGCTAAGTTAGTAAGTAGAACCAAATAAATGCAATAGCATTTTTGAGATCTATACCACTTCCAGACAATGATAGTTAAAAATTATAGGCATCCACAACAGTGTTAGAAGCCTTTGAATGTGAAAAAGATTAATTTTGGCGATAATTGTTTTTGTTCGAAATTGGTGAGATTTTACTGTAAAACTTGACTGCAACATAATTCCAAAATGGTAGACGATGATGTGGATTCAAAATTAAAGCACAAATAAATGTCAACTATGAGAATAGACTGAGGAAGAATGAGTGGAGAACACATGACTTATCATAACTCTAGTATGATTGTAAAGCAAACTTAGCTAAGGCTTTAGGGAGTAGGCCTATATGCTGGACACACTGTTATCACTGGTACTGTTTCTGTCCACAAAAAGGGCGAAAAATGAAATCAAACGTCGTAATTGTTCAGACTACTTGTAGCTTAAATGCTGTCTAATTAAAGTGCATTTAACAGTAATAGAGCGGAAGACTTAATGGTTTTCTGCCAACTCTGGATGGTCAATCACGACAATTTTATGTTACATGAACACATGTGCCACATTTAGCATGGGGAACAGATAGCTTATGAGCACATGTGCCATCTTAAGTGCTAAATAGCCAAAGAATTAGCATCTGTGACTGACTAACATTTTTTCTTCAGAAGTTCTGTCATTTCTTCTATGTTAAAAATATCACATTTGCATTGATTGTTTTGTTCTAACCCTGTAGTAATGGTCACGTGAAGTTGCGGTGGCAATACAGAACAACGGATGTTCGGCTAGAATGAGTGAGCCGCCTAGAAAGAAGTTGAAACAAACCAGTATTCTAGATCTGTTTGGAAGGAGAAAGGACAAGAGTGAGCCCAGTGACAGCATTATAAAGGTGGTGTCTGAAGAAGACGCGGGTAAATTGGTATTAGAATGAAAGTACTTAATGGACTGTTACGATTATTTGATTTTGGGAATTTCTGGTGGTAAGCTCATGGGGACTTGTCAGAAAAAATGCCACATTTTGTAGTTTTCGTGCTCCGACATACCATTGGAAATTGAGATGTTAGTAAATTAAAAGCTGTAGGATATACAGTGGAGTCCGCTTAATGTCAGTATCAATGAAAAACAAGTGGGTTCTGATTTGGTTGTGATCATCATTACTCTCATAAGCTTATCATGCTAAGTGGAGAGCTTTAAATGTAAAACAGCTAAACAGAATTTTTACCCTGATGTGGAGTTCCCGTGAATTGAAGACACATTAGGTAGGTTTTTGGCTTGAAAAACTTTAGTACATATGCTAGTTAGTGGGTGAGAATCTGTTTTGCTGATTTTTGGGTAATTTTACATGGCATTTGGGAGAAGATTATTTTTCGACATTTCATGACAATAACCTGGATGTTCTATAATCAATTAATCCGGTATGACATTTAGTGGACTCTTATTGTATAATAAATATGCTTTGTGTTTGAGTGTTAATATGACTGATCAGGTTAACGGAAAGATTTCTGTTTTTTTTAACAAATAGCGATAAACATGTTTTCATTGCTAGGAAGATTTTGATGGGAGTATAGTTTTGATTGCAATCCAGATTTCTTTTGCAGATAGGTCCCAGAATTCCCAGTTTTCGGATGTTATTGTGATCAGCGATACTAGCTCTCAGGAGATGAGTGACGGTTATGATGAGCGCCGTGCTAAAACGGCTATGGCTGCTGAAATGAGGCGGTAGGAATTGATATACCTTAGCTGTGAGAATTTGAATTTAAATGAAAATTGTTTATCAATATTCAGCACCGCATATATTGTCTTATGGTGATGGTGTATACCTGAACACCATTAAAAAGGCAATGTGTAGCCTGAGCTATTTACTAGTTTCTTAACATACAGTTTTATTATGGTGTAAACTTTTGACTGCTTCGCTTCTAACTTAGGTTGATCATTGTTGTACATATCAAAAATTCGAAACATGGCTCAAAATGTGAAGAATGCTTTTAGTTATTGCCGCTTTATTTGCCTTTGTAATCGGAGAAACTACTATTAGTTACAATAATCACTTTATTTTTACTGCAAAAGAATTTTTNCCCCCCCCCCTGAAATTCTCCTACATTTCATTTGGCAGTTCGGGGTGCGAATTGTTGACTTGCATATGCGCGCAGCCAAGGGGGCTCGGGGGGTGGCAAATGCACAATGCATAGGCCTTGAACAAATCCCGTTTTTAGTAATAAGGTCCACAGACCCAAAAATTCGAGACCCCTATATCCCTACATCGTGCTCGTTCTTCTAAGATGACACGGGAGCACCTCCCGATGGCCGGAGAATCGACCGACCGAAACGTCGTGACTGTGGAAATAGAAAAGAGGTCGGTGTAAATAGACCAAGAGATCTTAATAATAGTTGTTCACCAGTTACCTCAAAAACGCTGTTAGGAATTTTCGATTAGTCTCTTAGTTTGAAAAGTTTCAGAGAAATCCACCGAGCTTTTTTCGAAAACTCGTGTTCCTAAGTTTAAATTAAGTCGATTTGCTGAAGCCGATAAAAAGTTGATTAAGTAGTGGGTGACGAAAGTGTAAAGGCCTTCGGTTAATTATTCGGTGAACACTTGTTTTCGGTCAATGCGCTAGGCGAGATCAGCTGACAAGCCAATTATCCTATTAGAATGCGTTGGGTGCACTCAATCGCCGCCTATGGTAAGCTACATGTACAGCTGGGCTCCGCAAGGAGAGTGTACTCACACCAGGACACTGATGTTTTTCATTCAGAAATTGTGAAAGCCCCGTATGTTGTTTATATATGTGAGCATGCGCATTCCACAGTTTATTGTTTCCTGTACATTTCTCTTATTTACAACGTATGGCTGTGGTGAGTTGTTAGCGAGATATTTGAAAGTTTACACAAGTTTTATTATGGCTGGGGCCAAACATGGTAAGATGAATGTTGACCAGTTTCTTGAGGAAGTGTTCATGGATTCAGAAAGTGAAAACGAGCTGGAATTGGCACTCGAAAGTGACGGTGACAACACCTCAACGGTTCCGGTTAAATGTGGTGAAAGGGTTATTGGCCAATTACAGTCGAAATCGTGCGGTACTTCGCCCTATTCAAAATGTTCCGACCCGTATGACCGAGCGTCACTTCATCGAAATCAATCCGACAAAAACGAGTAGTGGTCGCTAGTAGTTCCCTGGTTGTGCCGTATGTTCAAAACGGATAGTGAATCGGCATCAGACTGAATATCGTTGCGAACAGTGTAGAATAGCTTGGTGCCCCCACCCGTGTTTCAAGTTGTTCTGCACCAAGGTGAACTTCAAAACAGACTGTAGCAAGCAACTGCACCAGTCATAAATTTGTAATCGTACAAAGTTGAGGTAAGTTATATACCGTATATTTTTGTTTGTATATGTGATGATACAGACAATAAATCTTCGTTATTAAAACATGCAAGTCTCATGAATTCCCTTTTGAAACTGCTTATTATGGTTTTTGAGTGTCAGCTTCATTTCCTAGAATAACATGTACAGTAGTGTGTACCCTGCATGTCTCTTTTTATTTTATTTGTTGTGATAGTGTGGGTTGTGACCTACAACCACTTCAGCTAGGGACTGAGACTGATCCATATGTGACAGTGGAGGTAAAACCAGGAGAAATAGATAGGGAACTTCAGTCCCAAGACAGCACCAAAATACCCCTCCAACTCATTAAAGCTCCGTCGTCAAGAGAAGACAAAATAGCTATGCATGTACTCAGGGTACCTGTAAATAAATGCTCTTCAATTAAGTTTACTTAACATTAACTGAGTGCAATCACTAATTGGNAGATACGAAATACGAAATACGAATGAATGGAACTGGCGGGTAAAACGCTTTTAAATGTCAGTACCACGTGACAAGTTCACAATCAGGGGGGTACTTGAAAATGAGTACAACAGGAAACAATACCTAATATACACAGGCAATATGAATGATTGCGTCTGCAGTAACAGTACCTGTAAATAAATGCTCTTCAATTAAGTTTACTTAACATTAACTGAGTGCAATCACTAATTGGTATTTCTTTTGGGTTTTGTTAGTGCCTGTTATAAATCACCCAGTGGATTTGATTTATTTTCTGTAGTTAATGGATTGAAGACAACAAAAAGTAAAACTACAGCTGTAAACAACAGTTTGCCTACCGGTGCGTGAAACTTAATTCTTTCTCAAGGAGTTACATGTATCATCACTCACAGAGAAGAGGATTAGATGATGGCAAAAAATAAATGCAAAATGAAGTCTACGCTATGATGACAGGAAATGGTGGCAAACTCCCAAAGAATTATATCCTCTCTCACTAAGTCTTGATCAACTATAAAATCGTACTTTTGTTTGATTTTTATAACAGCAAATCAAAGTGGCAATCACAGGTGGTCATCTGGTTGTTTCCTAATCTTATATTTAAGTTTCTGTTGCAGGGAACACACCTAAAATCTGAAAAGCAACGTTTCTCTGAAAAAAGATGAAGTCTGAAGTTTCTAAAGAGCTTTCTATAAATAAAAACAATTTGGCTATGAGAAAATGTTCATTTCAATAATAAAAGTAACTGAACGGACTAAACAGAAAGTAAAGGTCACAATTCCAACTACTAAACACTTTATCAACAATGAACAAAAAATTAATAATTTACAGGCAATATTTAAAAATCTTGTTGTTGAAGGAAAAAAAAGAATACTCCACTCTATATAAATGAAACGTGAACAAATTAATCAGATTATTCAAGCGTAAAAATAAGTTTCTCCGTTATTCGGACGTAAAGTCATCTATATAGGCCAGATTCTTCTGCATTTATTTTTCATCAAACTTGTGCAGTATCATGATATTGTAATTTTGTCATAATTGTTCTTTTGTTTGGGTTTGTTTTGGTCTATTGGTCTGCCTGCCATCGCTCAAAAATCACTCGGACCCTGTGTTGGTGCCAGGAATGGCATGGTTTTCATGGTCTTGTTATCTCTTACTTTACCAAATTGTCTCTTTATTGAAGAACTGTTCACTTTGGATTTACTTTCATGTTAGCACGGCAAAAGATTTCACATATGTTTCTGTCAACTTGCTTTGTTTTCTGTCGAGTAGCTTCTACAGAACTAATTCACGTGGCGGACATTAAAATCCAAAGCGAGGCTCACTGCGATAAACAAAGCGGAAGTTGACATTGCGTGAGCTAAATGGGCGGTCTTTCGAGTCCAACCTGGATATTAAATCTTAAAAATGTGTCAATAATTAACCACAGAGACGTGGGAAAATACATTAGAGAACAAGTCAATGCACCAAAAAGTTGTCTGACGAAAGGGTATCAGTTTTTTTCGGAAAACTAGCTTCGAAACATGAAAAGTAAATATGACCAAATTGCGGCAATTCTAGTGTTACGGATTAGGTATTACCCTGAATGCAGGTTACGTTTCTTCTTGTAAATTGTTGACACAAATGCTTTCTACTTGAACCAGGTTATCTGTTTGTTTTGTTGACGAGTCGACAGTGGTGGCTCATCGTATTTTGCTGTCATGTGCAATTAGTCACATCGGGTTTAAGTTGTTGATCAAGAATATTAACATCAAGCATAGCCTAGGTCGTGATGAGGTAGGGACTACAGGGACTAACAGTTGATTTGTCATTGATCTGAAAGAATAAGTGACGTTATTAAATACATTTTATTGAAATAAAAAAACCAGGCTCGTAATTGAAAATGAGAATTATTTGACCATATCTTAAATTTTGAAGAATAAAATTAAAAACAACCACAGCCCCAGAAATCGCTTTCGCATTATATCCAGGTTCCCATTCATTCTCTTGCAAACATTCTCAAGTAATTATTTGACCATCAATTCTGCTGTCTTGGTTTTAATAAATCTTACTTCTATTTCATGTGTTAGTTCAAATATCAATCTGGACCAAGTCATGAAAACACAGCCTGGCTGGCCGAAGATTCTTTGCTATGATGTTCGGCAACCGAGATGCGACAAAATATGATCTAAATTTTCGAAAACATTTATAGATTCTACACGGACATATTTTCTATTGTAACTAACCGGTATACTAGTAAATACTGATCCTTGAGTAGACGTCATCAAAACGTGGCCAAATTTGCAAAGTCCTAAGGTTGGACATTTACTGAAAACATCTGCATTGCCCCAATAGTCCAATATTGATCACAGCCTAAGCCAGTGTTCTCAGGGAGATAAGTGTGTGACAATCCTAGGTTGCGAACCTGTGTACAACTGTTCGGTTTCAACAGCCCTTACCTACCAGTCCACTTACTTTTACATGAAAAACGCTTGGGCTTCTTTGTTTGCTCAAATTAATCCAAGACACAAGTGGACGAAACCAAGCCCGGAGGGCTAAACAACTAAAACAGTAAAATAACGCAAAAATACTCAGTCAAAGACGCCAAGGATTTTACGAAAGGAATATTGTAATGTCAGTGTGCTCTACTGTGTACTGTTAGGCAGTAAAACAAATCTGCCATAACATTCTGAAAACTAAGCAAGGTTAGTAAGGTTAGCATTGCAAGTGACGCCTCGGACATCCGTTGATAACTTACCTGTNCCAAGACACAAGTGGACGAAACCAAGCCCGGAGGGCTAAACAACTAACAGTAAATAACGAAAAATTACTCAGTCAAACACGCCAAGGATTTTACTAAAGGAATATTGAAATGTCGGTGTGCTCTACTGTGCACTGTTAGGCAGTAAAATAAATCTACCATAACATTCTGAAAACCAAGTAAGGTTAGTAAGGTTAGCATTGCAAGTGACGCCTCGGACATCCGTTGATCACTTACCTGTTCGAGCAAAATCTTTCCTAACTGAGAGCGTGTAGCAGCCATCTGGGATTGCAGATAAGTCCAGCACCCAAACTGATCTTCATTTCAAACTTTACGGCGATAATAGTCACCTCGAGGACGCTTAGCAAGCCTTTTCAACGGAGGACGACCTATCTTAGCCCGAACGCCAGCCATTACTTGCTTGGTATGCGTGAACTTGAATTTTGCTTAATCTGAAGATCGCGTATGCGGAGCTTACAATTAAATACACAATAAAGAAATCTGGAGAATATTTTGTTCAATGTAGAGAATTTTTGTAATTAATGGTTCCAGAAGCAATTATTTCATCCGCTAGCAAATTATAGTAGCTTGAACGTGATTATTTGAGTGGGTATGCCGAGTTCACGTAGGCCCATATACGATCTTGAGATTAACCGAAACTCCAAGTTCATATTCGACACTCGAATCTTCGATTGACACTTCGTACGGCCTCCATTTATTTTTTGGTGCACCACAGAAAAGCAAAAAATTAAGCTAAAAAAATCTGTATTAAATTCAGTTCATTATGAAAAAATTCGATGTCATGGCGAAGATTGTTATTTGGGCTTAGGTTTCGAATAAAAGTGTTTGCGTAAAGATCCGTTTCATGAAGTTTTTAACAAAAATGAAGCGGAAATAGTGCCTTTAAGGCTCCGTGGTCACGTGCAGGGCTTTTGAGGTTACATAACCTACAATTTTTCATTTTGTTTGTACAGCTTTCGACAGTGTGGAAGAAAGGTTGCAAGTTCATTGATGAGAACTGTGCAGAGGTTACAGTGTTGCTGTGAACAGGCAATGCGTAGCCTGCACGTGCCACTTTCGAATTTGCAATCTCAGGGTTGGCGAACCCCCCGTTTTCTCGAGTCGCTCGTGGTTTTGTTCTTCTTGTTGGAAATCGAACTCCACCACCTCTAGGACTATAATGAAATATTACTCCCAGACCACCTTAAAGAATATTATGAGACCGATTTTGTGAATTAAAGTCGCTTTACGTTACAAGGACCTGGCTGTAGAATTAAATACGGTAAAAACGTATATTTTCTGAACTTAGAATGTTTGTAGATTCTGACGTTTGACATTATGTCAGTCTGCTATGAAATGAATCACCTGGCTATGTCTTTTCAGTAAAATTCAGCTAAAAGAAAGATAAACCCACCCATAGCTAAATGACGTTATCGATAACATTATCAAATTAAACACCGCACCGTATGTTGCTTTAGATGAAAGCTGCATGGTATTTTGTTGGTAGTTTTAATCTCCAAATCGATATTTCGTCTGCTTGTCCACTTTGTGTGAAACTGGTAACCCCTTTCGCCATAGCTTTGAAGTTGTTCAAAAGCGCACCGTTTATTTATATACAATCAAAGACAGTTTTGCAATCCTTTCCCTAAGCTCACCATTTCTATCGAATCTGAAAAATCCGGAGACAGTCACAAAACTTGCTTGAAGACTTTCCCACTTGGTATGGTGAATTCGCTGTGCCACTCTCCGTCTTCAAACGTGATTGAGTTCTGCAACAAAATATGAGAACTGAGTATCTAGCCATTGATCTACTGCGGGTTGCACGGATTAGATACAACCATTTGCAATAATTTGAAACGAGTTGTGTCCCCTGTGCAGAATGTGCCCTGACATGATGGTTTCCAACAGGATGCGGGTTGTTGGATCTCTTTAGTATAATGGGTACGGCGGGTGCCACGCATACTCAAGGCCCAAGCGGGGAACGGTTAGCCTAGCTGGGCAATGATGCGGTACTAAATGAGAAAAAATGCCTGCGTGGCGATGAACCCTACCACCGTTATCACAAAGGCGAAATACCCACACGATTATATACAACACGGGGATACCACAAAGTCGAAATACCATTATACCCGAGAAGACAAAATAGACACTCAAACAATGCCTTGCAACACAAAATTTCCACACAGACGATTTCCTAGAAGGCAAAATAACGCAAACCAGAGCCGATACTCTAGACTGAAAGCACTAACCGGAATGTTTGTTCATGAAAGCCAACCTCATTGACAAAAACAATTTTGTTGTAACACGCAAATTTAAGATCGTGAGTAGGCCTATTTTGATTAAGATTTATAAAATGGAAATGCTTTTTGATGAGCTTGACGGATCATTTCAATGCCAAAAAGTCCCACGGAATGCATTGTGGAAGGCAATGAAAAACATTTGATAATCATGTCATGTTTCTTGCCGCTGGTGAATAATAGGGTGCGTGTCATACATTTAGGTCTTCCTTCACGAGATTTTCACTGCAAAATCTTTGATAACCATTTCGTGTAACAACTATTGAACAAAAATAACGTGCGTGTATTTAACGTACCTGTACGGCTGGAATACCCTCATCGGGATTGGCAGGTGTTTCACCGAAAGTACGTTGACTAACATCCACTACATTCGTCAAGTCCCCGCTTGCTTTGCTCCTAAGGATAGAATTCATTTTGCCTCCTCCCAAGTCTTCGAAAATGATCCAGGTAGCTTTTCTCAAAAGCTGCGTCAACAGGGAACTCTGAAAGTTGGCCTTTGTAGCCTACTGACATAACTCAGGCATAGGCTACTTGCTTGATAGTCATATAGTGACATTACTAAGCACTTAGACTAATTGCTTATTAAGTTAGCCGTACATTGACATTACTAAACACATACGTTACTCGCTTACTAAGTTAGCTGTACAGTGACATAACTAAACAGTGGCGGATCTAGGATATCACAAGGGGGGGAGCCCAACATTTTTTGTCCGGCTGTAAGCATTTGCGCAAACTGAACCACGATTGTAGGTGCGCATAGCACCGAATGGGGGGAAACCCCCCTCCCGCCCAGGAAATTTTTCTGTTTTTACCTCTAAAAATCAAGCATTTTCCTTGATTCCTGAAGTATTATCCAAGAAAAAAAGAAAACACGGAGAACGTGTCAAACAAGAAAAACTACAAGTACCAAAGACTCGAACTCACGACCTGGCGCATAGTGCGCGCTTGCGTTACCACTACACCACCACGATTTACAACTAACCTCATACTAAGAGACCTACTTGTTAATGGTCCACAGCGTTTGCGCGCGAAACCTACTTCTTTTTGTAATGCCTATTACACGTTTTATATTTTATGCCATCGATTCTTAACAAATTTGTCGTATTTAAAATAGTCTTCAAATGCCCAAAAGACCAAATCCGTTTTTCGTGTTGGCAATAATGACGGGATTGCTTTGGAAATCGTCTTAAGATGAGGTTTGACAAAGAGAGTATTGCGAGTTTCTGAGTGATTCACTAAGGCTTCGATTAAAATTCACATCTTACCAGCAGCTTCTGTTTTTTTATCGTCACTCAGCTTCCATTTTCTTTAAAAAATGAAGTAAATTTTCTTCACTGCACAATGGAGCAGACGACGGAAACGGAGTCGTAGTGCGCAGCGCCACTGCCGGTCGCCTGGGTTATCGCGGGAGAGCCTATACTTAGCCATAGTTCCGTTATGAATGCGCCGTGTTCCGAATTTGACACACCGTATAATTTTAATTACCGGGGTTAATTAATAAACTCAACATTTCCCTACGCTCTTACTGTTTTATTTTTTTGTTCGGCAGCCAAGGAGGGGGGCGGGCCCCCTGCCCCCCCCCCCCAAGTCCGCCTATGCTAAACACATTGGCTACTTGCTTCCACAGATAGTCGTAAAAAGGACATAACTAAACACATGGGCCATTTGCTTACAACATTAGCCGTACAGTGACATAACTAAAGATATAAGGCTACTTGCTTCCACAGTTCGTGGTATGATGACATTGCGGGCGCTACATTCTTACAACGTCAGTCGTAAAGTGACACGTGTGAGATTTTTTTCTTGAAATGTGGAAAAAAACACAAAACACTCAGGTCTACTGTACCTTGAACCTCACTAAATTTTATGTCATTTCCTGAGACCACATATTTCCATTTTCCAATAAAAGCCTTAGCATCGACTGAGCTTCCCATTCTCTAGTCTTGTCAGCAAAATGCAGCCTGTCTATGATTTGCTTTCGGATACTGAGGAAAAGCTAGTCGAACAGGACATTGTGTACATCGAGAATATCTGGGCTAGTCTGCACAAAGCTTCAAAACTTACCCGCATGACGTCAAATGCACAACAATAGCAACGTGGCGTGCTATTGTTGCCATCCAGCATTTATCTTTTATAGAACCATTCCCTGGTAATTTCGGAGTCCAAAGTCGAATTAGGCCTTGAAATAAGCAAAAAAATAAAGTGCACGATTATTCCACACTAACGTATATTTTCTAAGAACACCTCAGCTACTGTGAGACAACGAAGACTTATTGCCAAAATTAGCAAGAGAAACTGAGAGTAGTCATAATTTTAGCGTATGTCTTGACTTAAGTTTTGTCTTAAGTTCGACTAAGTCACTGGATGTGGAAGTTTGAAAGTTGGAAGTTAAGAAAAATCTTAGACTAAAGTAAAAAATTGATTAAGACATTTTCTTGGAACAAGCCAATAAAATTTGAAGATAGTTTCCCCGCTTCACTTATAAAACTTGATTAAGCGAATTTCAAGGTAAGCCAATTGAACAAAATAATTAGAATAGTTACCTTAGGCTTGAGAAAGAATCAACACCTGTTGACACGTACCCGAGAATCGTCTGACGAAGTTTGGTTTGAGGTTAGGAATTCGAGAGATAACCCTTGAAAAGAACCCAAAATATGCCTGTATGTCGCTGAAGTCCATTTACTACCCGTAAGAAATTTTTTCTCATACGCTTCTTTCTGTAACCAAGTCATTCACTCTTTTATTTATAATTATTTTTAATATTCACATATGGTCGCACTTGCCACTTATTTATTTTTCTTCGCAACGAAACCTCAGTAATTGACAACTTGCACTACTAACTGATATATCAAGTCCTTATGCTTAGGTATAATTGTTATTTTTTTAAAGTTGTCTTTAGGTATTTGCCGAAAGTTATTCTTTTTATCCCATACGCGTTGAGTACAATGCGGCCACGTGGTATTAGTTTAGTACCGTCCGTACGTGGGTTACGTAAACGCGACATCTATTGTTGGGTTAGGTGGTTATCCCCTTATCATCTTTCACGAGCAAAAACGCGACTTCTGTTTGTTGACAGAAAAGATAAAACAATATACAACGACGACTTGTGACGCACGCGAAACAAGGGAATCCACCTTTTACGCAGCGTCGGTAAACCCTAATTTGTTTCCACTCTCGATCAGTTGAACTCTACAGACACAACGTATTCAAACTCTTTTTAGTGTCAGAACATCTGGGTGGTGGACGGTGCCACGCCCTAACACACCTCATGACGTCAGCAGTCACGTGATTTCCAATTTGATCTTCCGGTTTACCGATGACTTCCGGTTACATGCATGACCTTGACCTTGGATCGAGGTCCCTATCTAACAGGTCCAATTAAATCTATTACGTAATGAGGTGTGACGTCAATGTCTATTCCTTCCAGTACATTAATTTGCTGAAGCTAGAACAATGTGAGTCATTGAAATTACCGTAAACGTTCGGGTTAACGCCCATGCTCAGTTAACCGCCCACCCCCTACTTTAGGTGGATTTTCGATTTAACTGCCCACTGCCCGGTAAGCGCCTCCCCTGCGATTTTTGAAGATTTCCAGTTAAGCGCCCACTTCTCGGTTAAGTGCCCATCCCCAACTTTTTGGGTTTGCCAGTTTAACCGCCCAGGGCGTCAACCCGAACGTTTACGGTAAATAAAACCGTACACCGGATGCAACAGGTCACTTCGACACCGAGCGTCTGAAAGGAATGAGCCATCCTTTAACCCGAACAAGCATTAAGAATTCATTTATCATCTTTCTAAACATCGTACGCATAAGTACTACATGTGCTCAGTTGTGACTTTTTTAATTTTGTGAACTGAACCAATGAGCTAACTGCAAGCTGTTTGAACTGCAGTTTAATTGTCAGTGTTCTGAATCGTGAAGAGTAGGAAGACTAGTTTCACCATGTTGCCGCATCACATGATAACTGGTTTTCAGTTGTAGATAGCAACAAAACATATTTTTGCGTTGCCACTGATACGCAAATCCGTTTCTAACTTCAACAAGAACGAGTTCAAAGTGAACCATGGATTTAAGGCCTCAACTTTTCACGACAGCAGAAATCGATGTTGGTAGATTGAACTTCTTTGTGACGTTTGGATGTACGTTCTAAACATAAAAACACACTTTTGAAATCTTCCAAATAACCTTCAAGTCTACCAATTGACCCAATAATCATTGGGACACCAAATTAATGTGGTTCCGCAGAATGTTCACAAGATTGGAATTTTATCAAACGATGACTGACTCTGGAGCTCTTAAAACGAGACGGGGTCAGAGGATCTTTCAGGCTTTTCCATCTGTACTGTTTTTTTAATATCTTACAGTCTTTTAACTGGATGACGTTACTATAAGTAATTTAATAGGCCTGCTTTGTCTTTGGAAACTGTGTCAATATAAAAGGATAAGAACTAAACCATAGAAGTTGCCAAAACGGAAATAATGGAGAGACATGATGTATATTGTAATCACATTACAAAAAAATCTTGGAAAGGTGGACCCCTGTGGCATATTTAGTTCACTGGTGCATTTTTTGCTGTTTCCCCCTGTGCGTGTGCGCGTTTTTGTGCCCGTGAATGGTGTGCTTCAAAAGAAAATTGGCCCCGTGAGCGCGGTGAGACGTACTTCGTCAATACATTTTTACAACTAAGGAGGCAGACAAAACTCTCGGTATCAGAAATACGATAAAGAAACCATTAAGCGTGGGAACCGTTTTCTTCCGTGTGACAAATACCATGCAAACTCATGAAATATGACGTCCCTTTCACAAAATGTAACAATGGTACATTTCTCCCAAGTGCATTCGACATAACTTGCAACATTTACATAATATGTAACTATTTGTTACATTTTGTTGCATTACAGGGGCGGTTTAGCAAGTAAAAGGTAGCAATGCCCTAAAGTGTAACAGTTGTTACATTTTACGAAATTGTTACATTTTATAGGTATGGTGCACCATGGGCGGCGCAGCACTGAAAAAAGTGGGGCTAAAGCCCCCTCAGCCACCCTGTGGTGCACCACCTATAGACCATGTTCGGCGCAGCACTGAAAAAAGTGGGGACTATAGCCCCCCAGTCCTCTATCATGGTGCGCCGCCCATGTGGACACCAACTAGACAGAGATATCAATTACTGAGGACATGTACTATCATAACTCGAAAAAGCAGTAAAATATTAGTTTATTATAATTTTTTAAAATAATTACACTTTTTAACACATACATTTTTGCAACTTCAAGATGCACAATTAAAAAAAATAGCTTTTACAACAAATAGACACGAGTATGACACAACAGTATGTATGACAATTTCCACAATAGTCGGGAATGCCAGAATTATCACTTTGACTTACCAGACTTACTCCATGGCACAATCAATTTTCTCACCTTCATTAAAACCACAATGATAATGCATCCAGTTTTTCCCTCTGAGACTTCTTGCACAGTAAATAATTGACAAACATGATCAACTGTTGAACAGCCAATCACACCTCAACCTCTTCGAATAATTTAGCAATCTCCAGCGCCGTCCCGTTAAGTCCGACACCCCTCATGTTGACGATTATTGCCACAGAGACCCCCTGCGGTGCAAATCCTGGTTTAACTCTCTTTGCTGGAAGAATGATCAGGATACTGCTGGCTCCGATGGCACCTCCAGCATGGGTAACATAAAAACGCTGATCTTGGCAAAACCCATATTCCTGCTTAGCCGACACTACACCCCATCCCATACCGTACTTTCCCTCCTTGGCCCAGCCGCACTTTGTGTTGTCCACTGGTCTCCATATTAAAGAGACAGTCTCTGGTTTTAGATATCCGCGGAGCAGTTTTGCCTCCAATTGCTGAATGTCCGTGTCACCATCAGAGGGTTCCAACCGCTTGTACTGGAAGCTGTACAACATGACATTTGCAAACCTGAGTAGATCACCTGCCGTTGACAAGAGGCCTCCCCCACCCCACTTGTATGAGAGGTCGACGTACGGCTCGTTGACAAGTCTACCTTTTTTATTCTTATTGTAATACCTGAAATTAGATTAGGCCATTCGATTTTAACAGAATATAGATCAGACTCTAACAAAAAAGTTTATGACATCTAAAATGCACACTAGTTTTTTCAAATGAAACTATATTCCAATCATTTCTAGCACCTTAAAGCTGGATATTACTTAAATTGGTTTACAATATACATTTTTAGATACATAAAATGAGGTGAGCCTTCAATCAAAAGTTCTTCAGATTATTCAAAAGATGTTTTAAATTCTCAAATCTGTCAATTGATAGGTCTTGTTTCTAGCCAAATTAACACAAGAAAATAAAGAACAAATGCCTTAGCAAACCATGTCATATTTCAGGGCTTGGAATGACCAATGACAAAAAACGCGGAAACTTTTACGGCCCAAAACATGCGCGCTACCCAGCCTTGAAATAGTCGATATGAACCTTAATTACGCCGACAAAAATCGGGAGGAATAAAAAAAAAAAGAAAAAAAAACGTTACCACCATCAGTAGCATGCGTCTGCGTCTTTTTAGCTCGTCCGTCCACTCCCACCCCCACACCACATTTTTGGCTGCAGAGCCGTAGTATTTGTCACCGCGGTTTACAATCACACGAGACGCCATTGAAAATCCCACCACGCTATCCCAGATGCCCCGGCAATGTTGACAATTTACGTTCCTCCGAAACATAAAGAGCATCTTCCGCTTTTCGAGGTGAGCGTCGTCGGCAACGCCGAGGTAAGAAAGGAATTTGCCGCGGAAATTTTATATCAAATCCGATTTTTTTTTACGCAGAAATATAATAAAATGCGCGTACAGAACATTTGAAAAAAGCGGAAATCCGTGTTTCAGCGGAAAATTCCAAGCCTTGATATTTACAATACTACTACTGGACCTTGTATATGGTATTAGTGTTGTGAACAAGACATAGTTTGCTAAAGCACTTGTTTTATCGTTTCTAGTACACCTGTCTACCATATCAAAAATCAGAATAAATGAAAATACCACGTGTCTACCTGGCCCTATTGTAAATCAGCGGTTCGTTTTCATCTAAAAACGTGTGTGTCATGTTAAGATCCTTGAACAGCTTTAGCAAGACCTCGGTAAAGGGTTGCCCGGCAACAGCTTCCACAACAGCGCTGATTAGAGTGAATCCGTGAGTAGTGTACAGATACTCTTTGCCTGGAAATAAAATTCAACTAAACTCGAGTCTCATTTCTCGCATACAGCTGTGGTCTGTTTCATGAAAAGTGATTTCAGACTTAAAGAAGCATAGTCTCTTTAAATTGTGAATAATGTAAAATGAAGTACTAATTTACAAACAACCCCAGGTCCTCCAGTATGCCGAAAGCCATCTGAGAACCAGTTACCACAATACCATTACAATCTCATGGAAGTCTCATTTTGCACTGTTTTTATGTAAATGAGTATGGTAATATTTCATCAGTACCCTAATGAAACAAGGCACAGTTTTTATTATTTGTTTCTTTCACTATCAAGTAAGAATTGTGTAATATTTGGAATTACTAGAGTTTTTACGAGTTCAGATTTGTTTTAAGTGTATCAGATGTGATATTTTCTTTAAAATCACAATTTATTTACAAATTGTTTCTTTTCCTGATTATACGTGTACACAATTCTTCGGGAAGTCACTAGGTGGCGCTTGCTGCAAATTTAAACATTCACGGGTTTTAATGAGACATAGCATCTTTAAGACATAAATTTGGAGCAAACTGAGGCCAGTTTTGTATCAGTGGCAACCTACCAAAGATTTGCCCCAAGATGAGTCATCACACAATATGCAATATGTCAGCTTAACTCATATACCAGAAATGAGATAGCTTGAGAAACTCAATGTTTGAATTCAACAGACAATTTTATCAGACACTGGAAGTCAACATGCCTGATACCTAGTTAGTCACCCAATAGATGTTTACCCAAGTTGATCAACAGCTAACTGGCAGTGTTGCTGGAAAATATCTCTCGGGGCAGAGCTTTCCTATGAAAGAAGGCAAATTTATAGCAACTGTATGTTGATGCACTGCACAGAAGCAGCAAATACATAAGTTTATGCTTATTTGGTAATGGTCGAATATAACGTGCCCAAATTTTGAAAACCAGTTTTATCCACTGAATAACGGAGATCAAACTGGTTCTCAAAATACTGGCACGTAATATCCAATTATTGCCCTTATTTTCAGAGCCTTGAAAAATGCACATCACAATGTATAACTACATCTCATACAGCACTGTATAAGATGTGACAGTGTTTAACAAGACAAACCTGGTTCACACATCAATGGGTCATCTTGAAACAATTTCAGGGAGTCAGCCACGCTTGCAAATGCATCCTTAATCAGGTATTCATTCAGGTCAAACTCACAGGCGGGTGGGTCGGGGTTGATTTGGTTTCCAGCTGGTGGATTTGTGTCTTTTCCATTTGTTTCCTGAACCAAAGTGTAAAAGGGATGTTGTTACAATGAGATATTGGCATGCATCTGAGACGGCAAGTAATACAACTAATGCAATGAGATAATACCCATTAGTTGTAAGTTTACTCAACAGATGGCACTCTTGTTCAACTGCTTAGAATGTCAAAAAGGCACAGCTGTAATGCACTTAGCGGAGATTGTGAAGTTATGTATGTCTGTTTTAATGTGGAATTATGTAACACGACGCAAGTTATTGATCCAAACCTTGCAACATCCAATAAAAAGACCAGACAATGGTGTATCTATCAGAGACAACATTTGTCTTTCTAAAATGTTCACCTGAGTCATGGTTTGTACAGGCACAGTTTTAAGCAATTTTCACAATCTTTTACAATTGCCACTAGGGGGCACAGTGGTATACTACTGATCTTCTTGAATGTCGTCAGCTTACATTGCCACCTACATACAAGTACACTTGCCAAATTCAACAAAAATTTCTTTAGAGGGTTTAGGAGACACAGCCACGAACGCAAAGAAAGCAAAGATGCTACTAGGAGGCGCCACAGTAGTCGACGCCATCCAAAATCACCAGCAGCTGTCTTCTTCCCAGCAAGAGCATATATGCCAATTTTATAAATCCTCCCAAGAGTCAGTTTGGTTGACAGAGAGGCAGATGCCAAAAACTCATAAAAACAACAAAAATGGCCACTAGGTGACATATACTATGTCAAATCCATCTGTAAACAGAAATGTCACAGCGTTTTTAACAGAAAACTTTTTGCCAATTTTCATAAAATTCCATCAAGGAACTCCAAAGATAAAGAAAACGATAAAAAATGTCACTAGGGGGCACAGCAGTAGTTTTATCTATTTGAAAGCCTTTGACTTGTCATGTGTCACCTTTACATAAATACACTTCCCAAATTTAACAAAGACTCGGTTTAGAAGATACAGCCATGGACGCATAAAAACAAAACTGCCACTAGAAGGAGACACTGTACTCATAACCATCTAAAAATCGTCAGTCGTCTACTTCTCAGTAAGAACATATAGATCAATTTTCATAATCATCCTTACAGTGGTTTGGTCAATAGAGGGTTATAAAAAGATATGTTAGGTTTTGGTTCTCTGGTACCCGCTTTAGTAACTTGTTGAAGTGTGGTAGATAATTGACTTACAAGTTATGATGCTGGGCATTACAATGGGAACGCTTGATGGACTATACTGATACCTGGATTTAGCCTCGATTTGGAGACTGCTGTCGTCTGGAGTTGCAAACGGGAGGTTTTCGTAATGTCCCACACATTGTGCCACAACAATTAATACGTGGCACAAATCAAGCCTCACCTTTTGTTTGAATTTGTAGTAATGCCTCACACCACTTAGATGAGAAACCAACTGACGTAGTGTGATCTCAACCTGAAATATAAATACATTGCTTTGAACAATAAGCATTGAATAAGACCAGATCTTGGTCCACACGATGTTGCCATTTATTGGAGCCATATCTTCTCTTTTGTGCTTTTGGCTTTATGATTTATGAATTCATGAGAAACTCAGCAGTGCTCATCTAAACAATCACAAACTTGCACACTATAAGTCAACTATCATCGATCATTCTATTATATCAAACTATACAGTGGATTGACTGGGACAAAGCAGCCATTTGAGCCAATGACAGCAGCAAGTTTTTCAGATGGCTTAGAGAACCAGTTTTCATCAAGAATTGTGGCATCTTGTGTAAGAACACAGTCTGTGGTCACTACCAACTTGAACCCTCCTACATTGCTCTGCCCTTGTGACGCGACACGTGATGTCACACCCTAGGTGGTCGAAAAGGTTCACTTGAGGTTCATAAGTTTGCAAGTGAATAGATGAACCCTATCTTGATTATAATCATTTACCCATCAGATGGAACTATTTAGTGAATTTATGAATTATTATAACTACTATAATTATTATTATTTGAAACAGGATTTTCAGGATTCATTCAAATATTCGTCAGTAATCGTCATTCCTGCATTGATACTTTGATAAGTTATTTCCGCAAAACGGCCTCAGGACCAGATTAGCATCACTTGAATGCTTAAAGATCAAACCAATTTTAATTTGCAAGTCCAATGAAGAGTAAACACAAGTACTTAATAAAGTATTGCAGAACTGATGGCAGCACAGTAAGAGGTCAATTGTTCAATCAACAGAATGCCCATTCACTGAAATCAGAGTTTGAGCTCTCCCTAACTTCACTGGACAGTTGTCAAATTATTAGCGAGATAGCTTCATGGTGACTGTTTCCAACATCACAAAGTCCATGAAACATTGACTGCACTTAAAGGAGAAAGTGACCAGTTTTGACTACAGAACCCTGGTTATCTTGGAAAAGTGTTTTTTCCTGAAAATAATCGATACCACATCCTGTATTTACTGTACAATACAAAAGTCAAGTAAATGGCCCAGCAAAAGGCCTGCATTTACTCTCAAGCAAACACGAACAATCGACATAGACTGCATTCAATAGCGAGTCGGATATTGTGGTTGGTCACTGGCAGTGAATGTAGAATCAAGATGCAGATCTTTTGTAGGGCCATTTACATCACTTCCTGTTGTTACGTGGATGGGAAATACATAACAGGGCAACAATAATTAATGCGGAAAATGTCTTTTTTCTTTTAATGATTTTCTCTATTAGCTGGATCATCTCACAAGCACTTTTAAACTGGTGAGTAAATCTCGAAGTTGTCTCCATGAACCCATTGCATGTCTTTGCTGGTCGAATCAAAAAGCTTGCCTGTTTTCTGTTGAGTGATAAAGCTATTGCTTTAGACTGTTCTACCCCAAAGAACCACAGTACACATGTTCAAGATCACAACGCAACAGAATAAATGCTTATAGCTTTTCCATTCATTTAAATTGATCTTCATTCTGGTGAACAACACTAATTTACCTATCCCCATTCAATAGGAATCTTAACGACAAAAATCAGAATTAATGACCATAGTGGATTTTGTCAAAGGATATGACACACAATTTCCCTTTCAAATAACATTCATTATTCTCATCATCAGCATGTTAACTAGATAATCAATATTATCTTGAACAGCATGTTTATTCATCCAAAACAATCTCAGTGTTGAACACAGACTTTTTAATTCAACCACTCATTGCCCTTAACCTGGCTCAGTCACATCTCAATAACATATTTCCTGTCTCACTAAAAAACAAGAAAATTAAAGAGAAATGTCACAGAGGAGACAATTATTGAAAGTAAATTCAAATTATTCAAGATTCAAGGGTGGCATAATAAATAACAAGTACATTTTTGAACTCCGAAACTAAGTTTCATTTTATGTTGCTTTGATTGAGACAAATCCACAGGGTAACCTCAGCAGTCCAGACCTCCCAAACCTCCCAACGTAAGTCACTTTTGTGTTGCCTCCCAATATCTGCATTGTCACACTGCCTTCAAGTTTCAAGTCCTGAACCTGGATCTGTGCCTTGTGATTGTTTTGAGCAGTATTGACCACAACATTGCATTCTGTAGCTGTAGACGTTTGTTACTCAACAGGGAGGGTCTATTATAAAATATGCGACGCAAGAATTCATGAAAAATGCCAAGTGCTCATGTACTGTAAACTATGTTATATAGCTATTGGCATTGGCAACCCAAACTGACAAACTTATATGAAACTGGATTGTAAATGAACACATTCCATTCCATCCAAAAAGTCATGTAACTTTCCACAGGATATACAGTCAATATTTGATTAATTGGCCAACAAAGAATCAAGGACATTCGTACTTGATCGAACAAACCATAGCTACCTTCTTATTTTCGAAAGTCTTCTCCGGAAAGGACGGCAGGTACGTTTGAATAGGAGCATCAAGATCCAGAAGTCCATCTTCAAGTAGCTTAGCAACTGTTGTCATGGTGATGGATTTACTGATGCTNTTCCCCCCCCCCCCCCAATATCTGCATTGTCACACTGCCTTCAAGTTTGAAGTCATGAACCTGGATCTGTGCCTTGTGATTGTTTTGAGCAGTATTGACCACAACATTGCATTCTGTAGCTGTAGACATGGAGGGTCTATTATAAAATATGCGACGCAAGAATTCATGAAAAATGCCAAGTGCTCATGTACTGTAAACTGTGTTATATAGCTATTGGCATTGGCAACCCAAACTGACAAACTTAAATGAAACTGGATTGTAAATGAACACATTCCATTCCATCCAAAAAGTAATGTAATTTTCCACAGGATGTACAGTCAATATTTTATTAATTGGCCAACAAGGAATCAAGGACATTCGTACTTGATCCAACAAACCATAGCTACCTTCTTATTTTCGAAAGTCTTCTCCGGAAAGGACGGCAGGTACGTTTGAATAGGAGCATCAAGATCCAGAAGTCCATCTTCAAGTAGCTTAGCAACTGTTGTCATGGTGATGGATTTACTGATGCTGGCAATGCGAAGTACGGTATCAGCAGTGCAAGGCACTCTGTTCTCAAGATCAGAATAACCGAATCCTGAAACAAAGGTTTGACAACTTAACGATTTTCAACCGTCATGGCCCTTGCTCATCAGAACAGAAAGGTACCTGCGACTTTTGAGAGTATAATTTTTGGTTGATGGGAAAATCGGAATTTATATTTTTTTAGAAAATGGCACAGTTCTATCTTAAGATTAGGCAGGACACTAGACAAATGGGCAAATTTGGTTAACTTCAGAACACCGTATCTCGCAAATGCCTGATCAGATTCTGAAGAAACTGATAGAATACGCCCTTTCTGTACGAGAAATTGTCTTGAAGATAAATTGCATTTTGTTCTCGCTTGTGATGCATTCCATGATCTCGGCAATATGTACATATCAAAAGTATTTTATTTATTTGTAGCCTTGATAAATTTCATTCATTTGATGGTAGATTATAACAGCTGCATTGTGAAATACATTTTTGTGTTTTGAAAAGAAAAGAGGTTATGCAGAGAAATGTTGGATGCTTTTAAGAGTTTTACTAGCTTGAATGCAATTATTGCACTGTGAGCCATTGACCTTTTATACACTCGAGAAATATACACAGTCTCTACTTATTTGTTAAGCTTGTGGTCATAGACGATGCATCATGTTGCATATGAAGTAGTGAAACATTAATTCTGAAGTTGTCTGGGTCTCTGGAAATAGACCTCTGTCAGTGACACTTGAATAGTCAAATAAAACGGGGTACTGCTTACATTTAATTAAAATACTGAAGTGTCACAATATTTGTGGTTTCACTCAAGCGTAATAAAAGAGATAAAAACAATCCCACTATTGCTACAAGTCTCTCAGGGATTGTGATGTAAAGATGGTCAACGTTGTAGGTGGAATGTTGCTGTTTTGATCTGCACCTGCATAGAATCTCGAACATTAACTGGAGCAGTTGCAAATTTACTTTAAATCATGGGATTACATGAATAGTTTATCACACCTTCCGTCCAGACTTCTTGACCATTTACACTGACTCCAACGACAACACCAGGAATCCCAACCTCCTCCTGAAATCACATGATCAGTGTTACTTGGTGAACATTTTGAAAGGGAAGAATAAAAAAGTGGAGCAATATATCATCCTTTACATGTAAGGCATAAAACTAATCTGATTTAAATATTATAA
Source organism: Phoronis australis (assembly GCA_002633005.1). Lineage (NCBI taxonomy): Eukaryota > Metazoa > Phoronida > Phoronidae > Phoronis > Phoronis australis. Next base: position 909,578 of record NMRA01000119.1, read on the forward strand.
CCAGTCTTGAAATAAAATCTGCAAATACAAGTTACAGGCGCATAATACAAGCAAATAATATTAACCAAAAGCACTAATGCGAACTACCCCTCTATTTATTAACCAGGGCTTGGAAATTGGAATGAACAATGAAAAAAGGAAAACTTTCCAGGTGATGTATCATTCCACAAATAAGTATGCTTGTGTGATAGAACTAATTTTTGTGTTGTAAAATTTAACTGAAATATAAACATATTTGCACGAATAAAGTCAAAATAATTGATAAAAAAGACGAAAAAGGGGAACTGGAAATCAAATAAGAGGAAATTGAAACCAAAAAAGAGAAAATCTTCTCAAAAGATGAATATGTCAAGCCAAGATTAATACAATGAAGATTTCCATTTCTCATTAACAAATTTTCTCACTTTCTACCAGTCATTGTGAAAATTGAAGTAAAGAAAATGGCATCACAGATTTTAAATTATTGCAGCCATCCTTATATTCTTTCCATCTTTTGCACAGTGAAATGATATGATATCAGATGGCACTAAAGAAACGATATTTATCAGCAAGCCCTGCTCAGTGAATTATCGCCTCACTAAAGTCCTAAAAATTACCAGCATTTTGCACACAAGGCTGGTAATTTTTAGTACGCTGCTTTAGTTGGGTTTACAACCACCTGCACTACTGGTAGCATAATGTTAGTGAAACTTATTAAATTTGCTTGATCTTTTGTAAAAATATAGAACTGGTAACTGGAGTCCATGTCAACTACATCACCTTCAGTCTTTCAATGAGGAGTCGAGATTTCGTAATTGCATGAGCTAGTTTGTCGTCTTGACCACGATGCCAAGGTTTTGAAGTTTTCTCTGCATCATTATCCAACTCATAAGCCATCACATCGTGGCGTTTGCCTGTCCTCAACAATCCGATTCCTGTAACAACGAGGGATATGCCGATTCCGACCCCAGTATACAATAAAAAGTTCTGTCCGAGTTTGCTTCGTGTTGTAGACCTCGAACTCTGGTACGAAGAAGCCTTCCTGAAAGGTGAAAGTAACGGACATCTTTGCGGCTGAAGAACGACCTGTTTTGTCTGACAAACAAGTTGCAGTGCCTTGCTGTGCGGTTTGATTTGTATAAAACGAATCATAATGATATCCGTCACACAACTAGGCCCTACTGGCCTGCTGGCACAATAATGAATAAGAGATGGTCAATGACAGTACAAGATTCGCTGTTTATATTCTGATTCAAACATCCGACAGGTGTCTCTGTAGTTGATCGTCAGGTGGCGCGACATACGATTGCGACTCGACCAGGGATTGTGGATGTCAACCTAGTTTGTGCAGTACCATAGTTCGAAGAATCATGTATCTTAAAGAAACAATCGAGTCCCTTGTTAACTTTTGTAACACGGTAAATACTGCAAGATTTTATAAACTCTAAATCAAAGTAGTCTACGGCTTCACTGTTAGCTCTGATTTCACAACCACAGCCACAGGCTCTCTCTCGGTTAGCCAACCAGCTAGGCAATGACCATCGCCTCTGTTGGCCCGAAGCAGAGGCGATGTAGAGGCTATAGGCGCTCTGTACGCCGGAAGCTTTTCGGCGAATTATGCCTCGCACCGACTAAAGCATCAAAGTCACGTTGTTACAAATACCTTTTGCGCATAGAGGAACACCTTATTAGGAGGTTGTCGATGTGTTTAATTCCTTCCAACTCGAACAAAGATACTCCCGTTATGAAACTTTTTCTTCGAGCAGTCTCTATTTCAGTTCCCAAAATCGTGAACTCACCAATTCATGACCTCAATCTTTAAATAGGCCAAAGGTGAGCCATTGCGGTCTTGTCAGTCAAATGTTCGTTTCCAAAATGCCACCACTTATACTTGTCTTTAATTGGCGTTACTTGAAACTGATTGTATTTCAATGAATCGTTGTTTGTATTTGATAAAAACAAATGCTGTTGATATGACATTTAATAGTCTTTTTGCACATATTTGACATTTTAATGTTTAACAACACGGCAAATGCACGGCTGGTTCCCGGCAGCACGTACGCGAAGGGCGGGAACTTCAGCTTTCAAA
>NMRA01000119.1:912209-927729 GCA_002633005.1 Phoronis australis
CCCCCCAACTCAAATTCCTGGATCCGCCTCGGGGACTATCTCGTAGATCCAGCCATTAAGAGTTGAGTAATGGTGAACCAAAACGGAGAGTAAGAAGGGTCCTGGGACCAATACACTGACCTGTAGCGAGGAGCTACGTCAAGTACCTATAGCTGAGATCTAACAGTGTGAAAATACGAAATTTCCGATGAACTAAAGCTAGTTGCTGGTCAGCTCAACTATGATTCACTTGAGACAGGTAGCTTAGCTCGTACCGGCCGTCTCGGCTTGTTCTAAGGTCAAGATTCATTTTGTTATGATCCAGTTTCGGGAAAAGTTTATTTTATTATGGTCATTCTTTGAAAGTTTTTTTGAAAAGGTGAGGCCCCGAAGTCCCTGGTACAGTGCCTTCAAAATCCCTAGTTGAAACACGACTGGTAGTTCAGTTTCTGGTGGCGGGGGAAAAGGATAGTGTGTCCCAAAAATGTTCACACTTCCTAAATGCCTGCAGTTCAAATTCAGTTCTTGGTTATCACTGAGAGTCTCCGCGGCCTACTGCATGGTTACATCTTATTTTTAACGTGGATACGTCAGTCATGCGAATCACAGAAAGCAATCAATTCAGTTTTGAAGAACAAAAATTCATTACTCAATACTACTGGAAACTGAAAACACCAAGGAACTGCGAAGACAACTTTTCCAAGCAATGAGTTTAATTTTATTTATTTAAGGATTTTTAAAACGTTTTTTATCTACAGTTTGTGTGTACGAATTTCATCAATGTCTTTGAGAGTTATTTTAGATATACAAATATTGTCTACGTGTACTTTACTATTTGAGGATCAAATTATAGAGTTTTTCCAACTTCAGGCAGCAATTAAATTCTCTGAATTATCACCAATTCTTACAAGATTATCTTCTAATTGTCAAAAATCATCTATGACTCTATCGATATTCGTAGGAACATAAACAAGTAAATCAGAAACCAACGAATTCGTTTATCAAACAGGAATGTTATGCGCAATTTCCACATGGAGCCTCGCAGACTTTTGACAGGTAACCGGGGGAATATGGGAGATGGGGTATTCGTATTAAGGTGTATTTTTAGAGGTACTTATAATGTTTCACGATGTAAACTTAAACTCCAATGACAAAAAAACCCTTGAAGTCTTTGTTTATGATTGCGAGAGTTCTTTGAGTACCCCTTTCGACATGTACATGATCATTACAAATAGTAGCCTAGTAAGCAGTGTCTTCCACAAGTGTGAATTCCTAACAAATAACTCATAGTAAACATCGTCAAAAGAGATACTATTCTTGTGATACTAAGGGAAACAGTAACATTATTTTATAACTAACCATTGGAAATAGTCCTTTTGTGTAATTTTTTTTCAAATTTTTGATTGTTTGGGTTGAATGGCTGTACTGTGCAAGAACATTTTGTTTTTTTGTTTTTTTTTTGATGAATTTGGAATCTCAACTTCCCTCGTGAATCTGTACATGTAGCAGTGTCCGATTTACATACAAGGGTTAGTGCGCTATTCTATATTATGGTAATGGCCATGGATTTAAAATGTCTATATATGTAGCACGCTATTCTATATTTATGGTCATGACCATGGATATAGAGTGTCTACTTATATATCGCTATTCTATATTGATGGTCTTGACCATGGATTTAGAGTGTCTATATATTTAGTGCACTGTTCTATATTATGGTCATGACCACGGATTTAGATTGTCTATATTTATGTAGCGAATTACGACAATTAGTATAACCAAAAAATAGGAACTAGAGTCTGTACTTCATCTAACTAACAAGTGGGTGAGACGAACTCATTATAGAATATTTTTTCTATTTGGATTTGATATGTCTTACACCTTGAAGCTTGTAATTCACCAAGGCCAGTCAATGAATGTATATTGTGTTTATCGAAATACCTTTCTGCAATCATTAGTTTTTATTAGCAGAATTATTAAAGTTTGACTTTTGGCAATATTGCGTAGCGTTTTAAGACCCATTTTCATATTGACGTCATTCAGCATTTAATTCCAAAATTTAATGCGCCAACGCCACGGATATTCGTCAAGTTTGATATATGTAACCCCCCTCTTGTTGCCACGACTAACTACACATGGTTTCTAGAACGTTCTAATGTTTCAATATACGTTTAACAACTATAAGAGATGAAACGTGAAGTAATTACAGAAATTCATAAGCAGCAATAGAGTGGCTGCAGGACGGGATTAAACTGGAACCCTCTGGTACAACACTTCGGGGCGGCAGGTGGCACCAGTGGATTATTAATTAAAATGCGTTTGCCTGACTTACTTGACTGAATCTACGTAATATTTCTGATGCTAAAATGTTTAGTGCCGATCATCACAAATTGTTGTGTCACCTCTCCCTCCTCCCCTTCGGAGAGGGTTCTGTACGAGACAAATCTCCCTCCATCCTAGCTACATGTACACCCCTCAGGATGTACACAGAAGTCTGTGCCCTGACTGTTGCATACTTCTGTACGCATTATACAATGCTCCTTGCTATTTCAAAGGCTTAGTTTTGCCCTTTATATTTACCGTCAATCTTAATGAACTTGTACGTAACAAAGTAGACATTGTGTACTGTTCGTCTTCTTCACTGTCTTAATCAAATTTTCTAAACTTAGAATAAGTAATGCTTGTGTAAAAATCTTGTACGTCTATTTTGGTTGATATGAATTCTGATGAGACTGATCATCGTTCACATATATCAGTCTGATCATCGTTTACAGCATCATACTTAAGATCGTTTTTGGTCTGTGACAAGAATTCGTATAAATTACTAGGGCTGGTGAAAAAACTTAGATCTTATATTACACAATTCATTAATATTAATTCTTATCAACATCTTATAACATGTCATACCATTCTTAGAAATAGTTGAAATTAATCTATTTTAAAGAATCATTTGTAATAAATTTTATCAACCATAATTGATTGTGTACACCTGTCGTACACGCGCAGATAAAGTGCCTGTGTACACCTGTGCATGTGCTGATCAGTATAGTGCCTGTGTACACTTGTCCTGCACGTGCAGATATACATGTATACAAAGGGACATTTACCCCGAACTGCTCCACCAAAAGAGGGCACCGTCTGAAATGGGACACCTTAAAATGAAAGGCTAAACATCATTAAGCGTGGAAAAAAGTGACCGTTCATTTCACCGTCGTGGGGTCTCAAAACGATTCAGGGAGTGACCTCCTTCAACATGAAAGCACGAGTTCACAAAAAACAGAAAAATAGAGGTAATCGATTCCAACATTGGGCCCTCTCTCTGTGAGCGGCCCCATAAGAATTTGTCAATAAAAACACCAAAAGGTACCCACTTGAATGTCATCAATGACCTCCTTCAAGTGCAGGGCTCCTAAATGTGAAAATATCTATATTTTCAAATATCAGGAAATGCGCAGCAATTGGTGTTATCTGTCAGGTCATCAATTTTCTCAAGTGATATACAGTTTCGAGAAAAAAAAAATAAAGCGAAAGTTATCTCCATTATCCCTTGCCTCCGGAAAAATATAGTTTTGCATTCGCAAAATTGACTTATTGAATTTAAACATCCAGGAAATTAGTACGCTCCGCAAAAGCTTCGCTTTACAAATTTTCTTGATTTTTTGAAATATATACGTGCGTTTAGACGACCTGTGCTGAAAAAGCAAAGACCCTAACGACGATGAGGACAGGGTCCTCAAAAGGTAAACCATGCGCTGATGCTGATTTGTTAAATTTCCTCTTGAATTTTCTCTCTTATCCGTTTTTCGTAGTCTTTCTTTCCTCGACTGTCTCTTGCACCACGCCTATGTCGGTTGCCACGGATTAACCCAGACCCCTGCCCCCCCACTTCCTACGGCCCTGCACTCACTGTGTGTATTTCTTCCATTGACCCCAGTATTGCACACCCCCAGGGTAGTTCTGCTCGTCACCTCGCCGTAAAACTTGTATCAACATGTAAAGCTAAAGACCGGACTGGGCACATGCAAAATCTGGGAATCAACCGACACTCACCTTGCCCGTTACAGCCGTTTAGGTGAAAAACAATGCAATAAACATCATTTTCTTGCGTAACTGTCCGCCTTTTCTAACAATACAATGTATGTCATCGTTTTGAAAACAGTATGCTCGTGTCGTGAGCACACGCCATTTCCTAAATTTTTGTGATATCTCTGGGGAGATGATGATAGCTTGACAGCAGCAAAATTTGTTCTGAAATTCGGTTTTTCAGTGCTGAAATTCTAAAAACTTATAATGAAGTTAAACCAGTTCCAATAATTTGTTGTGACATGTACGCAACCTGGTGAAAGAACAACAGTTGATTGAAGAATTGGCGAAAAAAGAAACTGGACAATAGGTGACGCAATATTTCATGGTGCAGAAAGCCATCGCTAAAGATCGCTCCACAACTTTAGCAGCAGAATAATGGTAGAACGCCATTTTTTCCAACACAGTTAAATAATTTAATTTACTCAGGGAAGACTGTAGTTTTTAATGACACCAAGTTTGTGTCAGATTTTATCTTACCACTTTTTTACCCACATTGGTGCAAAGCTGTATATTTAGTAGCTTTGTGCCAAGGCTATCTCTTGGTCTGTCTATCGGGGGTCATTCATATTGACAAGGTGCCCGCAGGCGTGTACCAAAAATTGCGAGTAGACGGTACTTTTTCAGCAAGTTTTGCAGGACCCATGTGAAGTCCGCACAAAAGGGGGTGGAGCAGAGAAAACTGCCCCACAAAAAGGGATGAGGCAGAAAAATTTACCCCACCACGGGGGTGCAGACCTGGCACCCGCAATAGGGGGTCTCTCAGCAAATTTTTGGGACACGCCTGCGGGCACCTGGTCAGTATGAGTGAGCTGGGGTCTCTCTGCTATGCTACTAGTAGTCTGTTGTCTTGTTGAGCTGACAGATAGCGGCGTAAGGCTATGACATGGGGATTTTTAGCCATGTTTTTCAATACCTGTACAGTTGTGTTTCCCGAGGCGTTGGTTTTTGTTGCTGTTTATACATGGCTATGATGCACAACGCCCTCCCATCACTCTGGATCCAAGGCTCAGGGAGACTGCATGCCCTGATTCACATTTTTTGAGAAAAGGGGTACCCTATAGAAGTCGGAAGGGGAATTTTTTAAATCATCTGCTATCGTCTGATTATTCAAGAAATATGAGGACGGCCAAAATCACCCATGACTCAATTTTCAGAATCAATACAATTAAATATTGGCTTGAATTTCAGTGTCCCAAATTTTAAAGACTAAACTGAAGAATTTTTACCATAATTTGTTTTTCAGGTATGTCCTAATGCTGTTAGCCTAAACACAGATTGCAAGATTGGAGACAGAATTGACTTGTTGCAAAAGCTTGAATTGCTGATAGATGAATTGCAGGTAGGTTTGCAACTCACTATTACGTCAGCTATCAAGTGGAAGATTGAGAGCAAATGAGCTTAAAGTCTAGCATACTTTTTATTTGCTTTTATTTGTCCTTTCCAAAGCCTCATTAACCACATCCCGTGGACACAATTAGTGACTGAAATAAGTTCATAAACTTTGTGAAAATGTTCAGTTGGGTTTGCAAATTATACAGTAGTATTCCACCTGAATGAGATCAAACAACAGGGTATAAAATAAATGACTTACCTTGGTACTTGTGCACCTGTAAGAACTGATTATTGATGAATTGTCTGGCCACCAGCCACAACTGCGTAGTGCTAGACTCGCATGACTTAGTTACCCTGTGCTTCAGAAATGGAACAAATTCAACTCGTTTTGCAACTCACACACAACTAGCATTCTGAAAACTGCCCAGGTATTTTTTGTTCATTGGTGGCCAAATATACATGATACTTTGTGTGTTCTACGTTAGTCTTTGGGATATGGGTGGAAGATTAAGCATCGCAGTAAGCTTCTCTCAAACCCCATTAGGCAGAGATCTCCAAAGGCAATGTCATGGCGTTTTTGCCTTTGTTTGAATTGAAATTGATTAATTTCTCTTGGAACTTCCCTGATGGTCGTACTGTCGTGCGAATCTAAACTGACCCGCCTTGACAGGCAACGTGGTGTATCTGGTCTAAGGTAATAATGTCACGTCGGGTCTTCTCGCGTTTGGAAATTACTGCTAATTTGTACAGAACAAAGTCATACCAATTTTGTGATGATAAGTGTTCAAATAAAAAGTTGGTTTTCAATAGGAGACGTCTGTGTATTGTCCCTTTAATTGACCTAGATCTTTCAATCTCTGTTGCAATATTATCCCAAAAGATTTTTCTAAAATAAGCACTGCGTGTTTGGTAACAATTGTACTGAATTGTGTCACTAATTGTGGAAACTATTTTTATCAGGTTCAGGGATGAAAACAAAATTTAAGTTCATTCTAAAGTCGGTTTTTGTGAACTTCTTGGTTGAGGAAATGCTTATTGAAAATCATTATGTCTTCTTTAGGCAATATGTACTCGCATTCGGCTAAACTCTGAAAGTGGAAATATGGTTGCAGCCAGAATGCAGGCCAGTGATGACAGTTTGGTGCAGATCAAAGCTGGGAAAGCAGAGGTTTGTATTTATTTGTTGTGTGCTGTTGAAAGTGGGTAAGAATAAAGCCAACGCACTTTCTAGCAAACTGTGTTTAGATGCTGAGTAATGTCAACTAGAAGTAGCGGCAAATTCAACAGGAAACAAATTACCTTGTACTGACATTTGTTTCGTCTTGAGTAAAAGTACACAGAAACGGCCTGTGTCTGTGTCTCGTCTTAGGGTTGTTTGGTGTCCCTGACTTTATTATGGAGTATAAAAACATATTACAATTGACACCCAAAATACTCAGTGAGCAACTCGACCTCCACAAGGTGGCACCAGTAGACAAAAGCTCACCTTTTTTCATCTGCTTAGAGTGAAATAAAAGGCTGTTTACTAACACGGAGGCATTTGTATTCCAAAGTGCCAGGTGTCTGAAGAAGGATGAATGCATTCTGTTATTTCTGTGGCACCACCTAGTGAATTCCGAATTCCTTACTGGCTATGTATCCTTATGATAAAGTTTGAATTCTTTGCAGTTCTAAGCTACAGTTGTTGTGTTCTCAAATGTTTTCAGATTGACAGGCGAATTGCCGCTTTCATCGAACATAAACAGACGGACATTGATGACAGTAACAAGAAAGAGTTCTGTAACTTTGACTTTCAGGAAGGTTTGATTTTATTTAGTGTGATTATCGCCATGCATGTACTTATTTTGCATAAAAATAATTTCCAAAATTATCCTTTTCCATTTTTCAAAGGCATTTTTCAAATAACAGGAATTTTAGCAAATGTTATTGTACTATCTACACACTACAATCTGTGCTTCTAAGAGACTGAATTGTCCTTAATCTGTACCTTTTGTGGAGTAATATAATGAAGTATAATTTCATTGTCGGCCATGTTGTGTGCTAAATAAGTGAAGAATGACAGTAAGCGGTGACTGAAATATTTAAGTCGTCGTTTTTAAGTTCAAAAACTGACACAAAATTGATGTTTTTTTCCGCATTTCCAGTATGCAAACAGATCATAACTCCCCCACCCCCCTGCGTTTACATGACCTGTATGTACTGCGCAGTTTTCACCAAACAACTGTTGGTAAAATTTTGAGCCCTTACTGTGATGTGGGAAGCCTTCAAAAATGGAAAAAGGCATTTTTAGCAGTTAGGTTTGTCTCAAATTTAACGATTTGTACTGTATTCATCACGACATATAAGATCCACTATTAACAAAATATTTAAAGACTTCAAATATATGTAATACAGTAATGAAAAAAAATTATGTTTTTCCATTTTTTAAATTATAAAATCTCACTAAATTATCTCAAAATGAGTAGTAACATAAAAATCATGAAGAATTGATCTACATTTTTCGCTGAATTATGCCAATAACTTGCTGCACACCATGTTTGTTGTTTCTCTAAACCAGAAAAAGAACAATGCTACCTTCAGACTAAATGATAAACTACTTCAACACGTCTGCTGCAAATCGATTGTTGGTTGATTTGTAACCATAGTCATGTACTTTTGTAATTCATTATTCCTAATTTTTGGTAATTAAAAACTTAAAATATTAGATTTATAGTATCTACTATTGAAGTACGTGAATTCCAGCTGGAACCTCAAATTTCGTGAGAACATCAGATTCCATGAATTTGTGTTTTCTGTTGCGGAAAATCAGGGACTCTAACTCAACATTTGTTGGTAAAAACCTGTTGGGAATTGCGGTTTGGTCAATCAGTACTTGTCAGATCTCATATTTTCTCAATTTTATTTAGAAGTGATGAGACTGTAGCTCAAATTGTCGATACTTTTGTTCACAGGAAGTGAAGACTCTTGTGCAAGAACCAATGCTGTGTTTGTTGCAAGATCGGACTGCAAAAGTCATGTTAAAGGTTTGATATCAACTATTTAAATGGGTGGTTCCACTCTACTTTTGATATACTCTTGGAAATCGAGTTGACATTTTTTTTTTTTTGCTGTTATAGCAATCTTGGGGGATTTCACGACCTTTGAAAACACCAAGTTTGAGACATACACAAGGGATAGTTGTCTGTGAATGTTCCATAGGCACATGCACAAAACGAACGATGACTTTTAATAATACGATTCATCATTGTAATTGAATATCGTAGTTGATTGTTGAAGCCCATTTGCACCTTCTTTTTTTAGTGTCGAAAGTTGTCAATACGTATGGTCCACAAACAAGACAGTTGGGAAATGGCCAGTCTGTTCATAGACCATCCTCTATGTCACCATCATCTCAACAGATGTCTTCTGCATTATCAAGGGACACATCACAAAAGGCTCTTGATGAAAGGCTTGTAAATATGGAGACACATATGAAGTGCACACTAGGTATGATCTTTTTGTTTACGGTAAAATTTCTCCAGTTTGGGACAGTGGAAAATCGATTATATTGCTCAAGGTCAGAGCTTATTCCAAATTCTAGAAGTAGGCTTTATTGGCCTTTGCAAATTCAGGAGTCATGGAAAAGACATCAAAATTACCCACTCAGTTGTTTGAAAACGCATTATATGAAATTTGAGAAATGTAATGAACGCTAAAATCGCCATTGTCCCGAATTCCAGAATGAAGAAAAAGCAATTTTCGCTGCTCCAATTCTTGTTTCTTACTCAGATTAAGTTTGCAAATAATTTCAAAGTTTGAAATCATTTGACAGGTTTCTAGTGCTTCACACAAGGCCCATGAAGTTAATTGTCTCGTTTGATTAGTTTCAATCTTCATGACCATGACGGGATTTGCGGGCGATTTTAATTTAACTAATATCAATTCAAATAACACATAGACATGTTATGGCACTGACTGCCAAAAAAGTTGTTTTTTAATGTCGGATAATCGTTTACAGCAGCTTTAACTATTTCGTAAACATTTAGTCTGGTCTACACGCCTCCTGTTGGCCACATCACATGACCTAATGAACATAAGCTGGTTCAAGATTTACATACGCATATACTTTAAATTGTCAGGTAAACAGCACCTTTCATGGCTCCTACCCATCATGTATGACTTGGAATAACTGGAAATGACAACAAAATATTTCCATGCATAGAAATATGCTGGGATAAATAAAAATCCTTTGTTTTGCAATTCATTATGGGATGCAGTGTCGCTGTAAATGCATTTCAGGAAAAGGTGCGAGTGCCAGTGATGTTTACGAGCGTATCAAGAATTTGGAGAACAGGATTCTGTTTCTGGAGAGTGTATCACCAGAATATTTTAATGTCATGGTATGTGCCAAGTCCTGTTTAGGGTTCTGTGAGGACACGGGCAATTAAAATTTTTATTCTTCAAATTCTTTATTTTGCGTAACATTATTAAAACTGCTATCAAGATCTCTGTCAAAAACTAACTTTTCATCAAGACCACTTACTATGATAAAACTGGTCTGGACATGTTCCTGACTCCGTTAGTGATTTCTGGACTTGCAATGAACTTGCAATTTGTTGTTGCTAAAGATCAGACTCATTTTACACACTGAGCATGACATCAAGCAATTAATGAACTGCGAGCTCTTCCGTAACCCAGAAGTCGCTTCTGATGTGAGTAATGACTACATTGTGACCAGTTTTATAACAGAAAGTTGTCCAAATTGAAGTTAGTTGTGATAGAATGTTTGTTTTTTTATTGTCACACAAAAAAATGGACATTTCCTCTTCAATATGGCTGGTCTGTTTTTGTCACTTATTGTTTATGCTGAATAACTATCGCTTCTAAGTATTCGCAGCTATGAGGGACTTGAGTCTAGTTTTTGTAGAATTTGCTGGCATGGTTGACTCATGGACATGTCTGACTTTTGGTAGTTTTGACCTTTTAGTTTTGAACTTTTAAAGACCTGTAGTCAGTGAACTTCAAATGATGAAGCAATGGAAATTGACTTTCTTTCTGACTATCTGATTTACCTAAAGGGGCAATAAAGCCCACCTTCGATCAATGATCAACTTTTGATTTTGACTAATTGCTATTATAACATTGGTCTTTTCTTGTTACATACTGAGATGAGCAATGATTTCTTGACCTGGCGAGAAATGAGAGATTTTTATTGCTTCCAACCAGGCCCATTTAGTAAATTGTCATGGTGGGTTTGATTCAATTGCCAACGCAAAATGGTTTTCAATGCAATTCCAGACGATTTATTGCAACTGATTTTTAATCAAACAAAGTATAAAAAGATGATGCTGTTCTGTAGGAAGGACAAGTATGCCTGTGGTTTAAGTTCGTGGTCTATGTCTTTAAAAATTGAGCTCTCAACTAATTTTTTATGATTCTATTCTTTGTATTTTTATTTTTTGTATTATAGCCAAAGCTCAACAAGAAACAACGAATTGGTGATGCTGGAACTTCAAAGACGTCATTTACAAAATCCCATTTTGATGTAAGATTTTGAAAGAAGTCTTTCTGATTTCCCCTTCTAACTAAAAGATCAAAATATGGTGTCACAAAGAGTATGGACTTTTGAAAACTTAATTTAAAAGGTGTAGGTATTTCATTATACAAGCGACTGGTACCGATTAATCTTCGGTAGTAAGCATACTTTTGGAATGACGGAAATACAAGTACACTCATTTGATGCACGTGGGTAAAGAATGGGATAGTACATGAGGTATTTTTCAAATTGTATCCGTAGGTCACCATAAAATATGTGAATTCAACATGAACATTTTGAAAGTTAAAATTCTCTGTATTTTGCTATGCACAAAGTCTTTACTTTATAACTTAGGTGGTCAAATGTTTTAAATATATATAATTTGGTGAACTTTTTGCTTTTGTTGTAGGATATGTCGGTGAGAGAAATTGACGAGAGAATAAAGCACTTACAGTCAAAACTGAATGGCAAGGGATGACACTGACTCTAACTGAATACATATGTGGTTGATGGCACATTGGGTTTTCAGTGCCTACCATTTTACCCAGGCCAGTCCATTTTCATGGTGGATATGCAACAGTCAAATTATGTTACAAAGAACCTGCTTCAACATTCACTTGTTTATGATGTTCGCAAATCAACTGTACTGTAAACAAGGGAAATTAGGTCAAAATAAATTTTTAGAGAGATCCTGGAAGGGTTTGTTGTAACTCGGAAAACTGTATTCGTGAAGACGGGGCTGCCTACAATACAAAGTGGCAGATAATGGTACAAAAATAGTGAAATAACTGGTATTCTCATAATATGTAGGTTTAGGAGCAGACCATGGGACCCCTTCATGCAATTATGGACATGACCAAACAGCACCATCAGCACTTGGGCCCTACCTTACAACGTCCTCGATCCAATTCTTATCAGGAAGATTTCAAACACTAAGTAGAGTACTAGGCATTGACATTGTATTCAAGGGCTGTTTATGTGAAGTCGTGAAATACAAGTCTGTGATGCAAAACCACTTTGTTTACTTCTTTGCTAAGCCGATGTGAATTTGCTTACAAGTTAACACCATGGAGGTGTATTTAAATCAAGGCAGTCACAGACAGCAGTATTCACTGCACAAAACAGCATCCCTACGTGGATGTTCGAAAATCAATAGCCGCACTTACAACAGTTGAACCAGTGTAAGTGAGTGTGTGTGTGTGTGTGTGTGTGTGTGTGTGAAAACACTACAGGCAAGGTGACAACGCGCCGATCATTTTTGACACTGGTACTCTGTCACATGATACAAAAGTTGACACAAACCAGCTGTCATGGAAGTATGTGAAGCAAAATTACTTCTGCAGGCTTTATTGCAATGTTGTACATGGGATTTGTAGCCCTACTTTTCAAAAATAATTTACTTTCAAGGGCCTTTCATACTAACGTCGAGGCATCGATTGTTTGGGGAGTTGCGGTCAGTATGAACACTTAACTCCGGTCCAATCGAAGTACCAGGTGCCACTGTTAATTTCATTTAGCACATTTAAATGCTCCCAAATTGTCCCATTGAAAAAATCTTGGAATGCAGCACTACCTTGCGATAACTTCAATGACGTCAACGTCACCAACCCTTTGTTTCGATGGTCATTAACTACCAAAGCCAATATGAACGGACCAGTTAACTGTGCTGTTTATGTCAACGCTCTGCTCAGACCGGAGTTTAGTCAATATGAAAGGGCCTAAAGTAACAAAACAGTATATTTGGTGAAATCTGAGTAACTGTCAAGTATAGTGAATTTTGTAGCTTCCTGTCGTTTCAGGTAAGCCAACACAGGTGGAAAGTAGAACTGAAACGGAGGGTAGAGATTAATGTCAGGAGATTGCCAAAGGAACCAAGACATCACAAGATATTGAGATACATTTTCAACATCATGGTTAGAATTTCTTGCTGCAAGACAGACATTGGACTCTACCCTGCTGTAACTAGTGCCATAGACCTAGAGATTACAACATTTCTTGAATGACATGTTTATTGCCTTGATCAAGACCAAATGACAGTGAAATGGGTATTTACAATGATTATGGCTTTTATCAAAAGATCTACAGTCCAGTCAATTACTTCTTGGCTGCTGCCTTTTTGGCTGGTTTCTTTGTCGTCTTCTTAGCCGGCTTTGCAGTCTTCTTGGCAGGCTTGGTCTTCTTCGCAGGTTTTTTCGCCGCAGCCTTCTTAGGGGCTTTCTTTGGAGACTTAGCAGCCTTCTTCGGAGACTTGGTAGCCTTCTTAGCTGGTTTCTTAGCTGGCTTCTTTGCTTTGGGCTTCTTTGCAGCAGGCTTCTTTGCTGGCTTGGGCACCTCACCTGAAGACAATGAATTTAAGCATTTATTAAAATTGTTTTCCGTGGTTATGTAGCTTAATTCGATTGCAAGTGAATCGTGCTAGATCAGGATATAGAAAGGGCAACAATATAACAAGTATATTCATAACAAGATGGTATTTACTGGGGATTAACACACTGGGCTAAATAAATCAATTTGGTCCATAACAACCTGCAACCTGAGCACTACTTGTGTTATTATAATACTGGAAGACGAACTTACCAACTTTGAATGAACCACTGGCACCAGTGCCCTTGGCTTGCTTCAGACCTCCTTTAGCAACTAGTCTCTTCAGAGTTAGTTTCACTTGCTGAGCACAGTTGTCGCCGACTTTGTAATTGGCCTGGATGTACTTGACAATGGCTTGGCGAGAAGAGCCAGTTCTTTCCTTCAGAGCCTTGACCGCTGCTAGGACCATATCATTGTATGAGGGGTGGGCAGCCGGAACCTTGGGCTTGGACTTGGATGTCTTCTTTGGAGATCCTTCAGACATGATCGTTTGGTTAAGACTTCGATGATACTTTGTCAACGAGTGATTTGTGAATACATCGCAGTTGAAAGCTGGGCGCTTATTTGTTGATAAAACCCCGACGCAATAGAAAGCACTCGAGTCTGTTCCGCATAAATCCAATAATGGCGCCCAGGTTGACCGAGTTTGTGTTTGTTGCGTTGTATTTTAGTAAAAATATTATGAATTCCGAAATATATGGGTATTACTTTTACGTTTCTCTTTAAGGAAGAAAGATTGGTCTTTCGAATTCAATGCTTACCCAAGTCGTGAAGCTAAATACAAGCCAAGAAATGAAAGTTGAAATTGGACTTGTTGAACAAAGTTTTTTAAAAAATCACTTTGTCCTATATTTTCTTCCATTTAGCGATAACCATTCGAAATAATTGTTAAAAAGAAATGTAAAGCTGTCCTTCTTCTTGCCAATTACTTACTTTTGGTACTATTTGTCAAATTTTTGTTAGTGAAATTTCCATCCAAATTTGTCATACTAACACAGAGATGCGATGGGCGGCCATTTTCTTATCGGGGTGTTCGGTTCGCGGATCATTTTCAGGGGCACTTGATCAGAATTTAGCCATCCCTAGTTTGCGGCATGGTATATCTCAACAGACCAACAAATTGTTTCCATTGTCATTTTATTTTACCCGTACATACATGCCTGTATTAGAGTGGACCCAGGCGATGTAACATTTTTGCACCCCACTGATCCCGGCGACTGACTTGCGAGCGAGAAACTAACGCGATGGTCAGGGCTACATGTCTATCGGCGTGGATGGAAACTGCCAGGCCTAAGTCTTAGCCTTTTTTGCCTGAAGAAATAAATAGACAACAAATTTCGTTCCACTAGATCGTTAACTTGACATTATGGAAGCCCTCTTGAGTTTGTGGGTCATATGGAGCAGTCACTGCTGCCGACACGGCGGATTTGCAAAGTCGGCATGGATCGTAGTAAATCGTTGTCAAATGACCCCCCCACTCCCCATGTCAAAATTGGAGAACTTGACATTTTCGTATTTTTGCTGAAGAATGTCAGAAAAATAAAACATTAAAGCTGGATTTATTTTTGTGTGACACTACTGAGAGAAACACCAAACAAAAACCTGAATGGTCGTGAATGAACTGAATTTCATCATGCATGTGTCGTGCCCGCCTAAATACCAATTTTCACAAAAAAATTCTTGTTTAGGCCTACATTATTTTTTTTCTTGTCGCCTTTTAGCAGTCGCACACCTGTTCTATCGCCGGTGATTCTCTTCAGATGGAATAACTGGTAGGCCCACCACTTGTGTCAATGTTAAATATAATTGTTTAATTGCCACAACTTGTTTTATTGACCTGCATGTATAATACACGTGCAAGTAAAATAAAGATTATTATATACAGTTTCTGCAATATTCAAATTTGAAAAACCTTTTGGTTTAATTTTCAACTAAAAGCACTGGAAAGCCGTTTTTGACATTTCTCCCGCAAGGCATGTGCTTTTTCAGTCACATCATGATCCATAACATTTATCTGCTCCAAATACAAAACAATCGCTTTGAACAGCATTTCATCATAAGAACGAGGTAAACATTTGAGTTCATTAGATCGGGTTCAACATCAGCAAAACGTTCTGAGGATTTAGTAGGCCTACTAAAGGAAATGTGTCATAATCATTGAGTGTTTTGTTTTTCTTCTCAAAACACTGCATTGCAAGAGGCTTCAAATATTTACTTACCCCAGTTTTAATGACCAGTTGGAAA
>NMRA01001190.1:0-28394 GCA_002633005.1 Phoronis australis
CCATGCACTGGTATATACACCATGCACTGGTATATACACCATGCACTGGTATATACACCATGCACTGGTATATACATCCATCTAATAGAAGAGTACAGTTAAGAGGAAACAAAAGCATCATCAACTTACCATAAACCTTTTATCTAGTCAATGACTTTAAAATGGAGTTATGTACTCCAAATTCAAATTCATATCAAAGAAAAAACGTAAACAACAAAACTACAGTTCGTAAAATTTTGTTGACTTGTTTGCCTGCAGCAGATTGGGTTTTGTGTCACATTTCAAAATCTTGGCTCAATTCCCAGTCACCAATTATCAAAGCACCACTGTTGCATCTAGAATGTGACATTAATAGGCCAAATACCCCCTACCCCATTTTCATTAAAATGGGCACAGGAGATAAAATTGATGGTCTAGAGACGTGCAAATTGCTAATAGTGCAAATTAAAGTCTTTATACACCAGTAAAACACCCATTGACAATGTATGTTCCCACAGCACTGGAAAACCCCAGAGAAAAATAAGTCTATACACACGCAACACTAATAAAAAAGATTGCAACTTTCACACATGTGATGCCAACGTCGATTAAGTCCAAAAATCTAACTGTTCAGCTGCAATGTATTGTCTTCCTATGAAGTGGACACTCTCAAGTGTTTTGGTTTGCGAGTTCATTATTCAATCATACTTGGACATGACAGTCAAGCCTATGTTTTCTCTCTTATTTCCTGCATTCGTACACTTTTGTTAGGGTCAATACTCTCACGTCAGTCAAAATTTAATGTTCTAAGTTGGCACTCAGCCAACCCGGATTCTTTTGCAGAAACTGTACAACATCGAGCTCATGGGTTCGTCCAACATCACCAATATATAATTAGGTAGAATAAACACCAATATATAAATAGGTAGAATAAACACCAATATATAAATAGGTAGAATAAACACCAATTCACGTGCATGTAAATATACAGGAGAGTGGTTTCTAGAAATATATCCATTGGATTGTCAGTCCAAGCTCATTCTTCTTTTAGAGCCAAATTTAGGAGCTCAGATAGCAGATATTGTCAGTAGGAATCCACTCAGATAGCAGATATTGTCAGTAGGAATCCACTCAGATAGCAGATATTGTCAGTAGGAATCCACTCAGATAGCAGATATTGTCAGTAGGAATCCACTCAGATAGCAAATATTGTCAGTAGGAATCCACTCAGATAGCAGATATTGTCAGTAGGAATACAGTACTTTGAAAGGACCACAGCTCATTGCACGCATATTTGTTTTGGTGACCGAGCCACGTTATCACCAAAATCCCTGTCAGGAACTGGATCATCCGTTCTATCAGAATCTGGGTCAACGTATTTACCTAGAACATCTCTCGGTTTGTAAAATTAGCCAGTCTTTTCAGGTCTTACTGCGGCAGACGACATGGCTCAATGTGTCGAATGCACATGTCGTTTCACAAGGGAAGATTGAGGAGAAACTGGCTGTCCAACAAGCTCAAATTACTCCCTTGGAAACGCATATGTCGCACACTGCCACTGTCAAAGCAAAGAGTTGTGAATGACACGGCAGTTTTTCGCAGAAGGTAATTATACTTATTGAATCAACCACCTCCTCAGAAATCAATGAGATGAGCTCAATTTCGATTGGCTGATGACATGAGAAATGCACCAAAAGAAACCAATAGTATTCATCTACATGAAAAATGCACAAGCAACACCCAATAAGATTGGAGTATGGCAACCAAAGTTTGACCTAAATTGATCAGCAGAGAAAACTTTTGAACAGAGTGGTTCTTTGTCTTGAATGATCAAGTTCGCGACTTGAAGGGCAAAGAGTGCGAATTCTGTCAACACTATTCCCAGAAATGAATCAGGCAAATGTCTGGACTAATGTAAAATCAATCGCATAATCTGAAAATAAATCTGACCGAGTCCGATGGCCGACAATTAACAAAATCTCTGCCTCCAGCCCAGTTGGCCCCTTGTACCCCTCCAACCCAGTTGGCCCCTTGTACCAATCCAACCCAGTTGAACCCCCCATTCCCCTCCAGCCCAGTTGCCCCCTGTCTCCTCCAGCCCAGTTACCCCCTGTCTCCTCCAGCCCAGTTGCCCCCTTGTCCCCTCCAGTCTAGTTGCCCTCCCTGGTACCTTTTAACCTAGTTGACGCCCTGTCCCCTCCAGCCCAGATAAATACTTCTCTCCAAACCTGCTTAGACTTCTCCAATAATTTATTCTCTTCCTCCACTGTCATTTCATGCAGTTTCTTTTCTTCCTCGATCATCGTCTCCGTGACAACATCATCAGCTTGCATGGTGTCAAGACTTGACTCATCCAACATCTCAGGCTATAACACAAATGTTCATATCTGAGACATCCAGTCAGGCCTTTATCCAGGATTTCGAAAATAGGGTGTCCAAAATGGGGTTCCCAATATTCCAGGGCATCCATGATTCGGACGCATAACCCCCCCACCCATCCCCCCAAACACACAGATTTTTACAAAAAATGCATAGACCAAGGTTTTTACATCTAAGTTTACAAAACAGCCTTCTGTAATGAGCATTTTTACTTAAAAAAAACTATAAACCAAGACTTTCACAATGCTATCAACCAAGTGTGAGCATAGCAACACTGTATATACTTTGTATATACATTGTATATGTCTTCCTACTTTGAAAAAAGAGCCACCACTGTGAGTCTTCATAGGCTTCCTAGTAATCATTACAATGTGTGTGTCCAAACTTGAAAGGTTTCTATTGATAGTGGGCCTCCAAATGATACATTGGGTGTCCATATTAGTGCTAGGGCTGCATAAAGTCCTGCACCCAGTGCATCAAATGTTCATATCTGAGACACCCAGTGCATCAAATGTTCATATCTGAGACACCCAGTACATCAAATGTTCATATCTGAGACAACCAGTACATCAAATGACCAGCCAGACACTAAAACCTGTAACTAGTTTATAACAAATGTCAAATTTGCAAATATTACAAAGCATTACCAGAATTAAATGTTATCCACTGCCGAGAATCATCAGGGCTCGACATAACGAGCTGCAGGTCGCATTTGCGAACTGAAATTTGGAAATGCGAGCTGAGATTTTTGTCAGCTCGTGTCAAGTCGCAAAATGCGACCTGGAATTTCCCACGAATGCGAGCTGAGTTTTTACACTTCTCAACAGATACCTGGCAAATACAAAGCAGCTCTTGTTAATCCGACCGTTATTTGGTTGTTGCCAAATCCAAGTTCAAAACAACACTAACGGAGAACAGCCCTCCCGATGACTTGTAAGCAAGTCGCGTGAACATGGGATATGCAGAATCGATCTTTGACGCGTTTCATTGGCTAACACTTTCGGCCACTTTTGTAAATTTCGTGGTGGACAAAAATGTTTATTTTTCACATAAGATGTCCTTATTACATGTACCAAATATCCACGACAATATCCCCGATATCGCACTGCGGCACCGTTAGCGCGCAAGCAGTTACGGCAGACAATCGTGACTTAGACTGAGATGTGCTTCTCCTTTTTATCGTATTAAGACAGCCAAAGTGAAAATGGCAACCTTATTGATCGCCAAACGACGGTCACGTCTTTACTTTCAGTTGCCAAGAAATTCTCAAACCCTTTACTTGTTTCTGGGGCTACGTGCGCCAAATATGATTTGTCTTTCACACGTTGCTGCCAACGTAAAGTGTAGACCTACTCCAGGGATTCAAGTGCGTGAACTCACGTGTGCGAACTACTTCAAAGAACAGCGACAGTCCTAAATGAAAGAGTATACCAGCTTGGCTCCGGTTTATTTGAAAATAAACTCAGATTCCCAGCGGTTATAAAAGACCCGATGTCCCGGGACCGATATAACCCAGAACTGACGTTTTCCTGTTCCGATGTTTCCCGAGGTCGATGTTCTGTAAACCCTGTATTCTATGCCCGTAGCCAGCTATTGCAACTAAACTGGCACTAGATGCAAAATTGTGGTCCAAGATAGCGAACTTTTCATTCTTCTCTTTATACACCCCCCTCCCCTCCGGCAACTTTTCGCTCCCCGAACCACCGTCGCCGTAAAATGTTCAGACTCCTATAGAAACAACCTTGTTCCGGCTGAAGCGGGCAGTTAAAAACAAATTCATTCCGGGTGGCTAAAAAGGGTACAATGTAGGTGGTAACGATATCCAGAAAGTCGCCCCTACTAGATGGAGTTTGCCTCGCAAAATCATAATATTATAACGTTTCTTACTATTGCAGCGTTTTAATATCTTATTACCGCAAACACTGAGGTTAACGACTATGGTCACGCACAAGCCTACTCCCTACCTTTAAAGTGTTTCATAATAAGCGCTCACTGATCTATTAAAAGTCCCCCCTTAAATTTTGAGAATTTCCAATGAAGCGCCCACAGTTCAAGCTGGCGCCCATCATAGCGCACTACAAACGACCGCGTGTGATTTAAAATTGTCACGCAGCTTATATGGTGTGTCACTTTCATTTTACANTTCAGTACTAGACTCATAATTAGCAACATATCAGACCCCAAACTTTGAAGTACAGAGTGGACCACTGGCTTTTTAAAGTTTACATTCAAAAGAGAAAGGCACAATGTGACAAAATCAATGTGACACAATCAAAATCATAAATATGTAGTGCCAACCTTGTTAGGAGACTCCTTGCCCGGCGCATCTTGGCCGCCAGTTACTGTGGATGAACACGCATCCGTCCTACAAATAATGTGACATATGAACATCATTAGGGTGAGCAAACCCAAATACAAATTTCATCAGAAACACTTGAAAAGAGTGTTAAATGATAGCTTCAGACATGCCGTTTATAAAACTTTTTGAATTTTTCAAATTGGTTCAGTGGTTCTCGAGTTATTTGAATTTTAGAGCCTCAAAAATGGCCTTTTTTTCAGCGAACGGCACCCAGAAATTTCAGGCCACAGAAAATGGCAAGTTTAGACAACTATATTTGGGAATCCATAGCTCACAGTGCTCTTAGAACAAGATGGAGAGTCCTTTGCAAGTAAATTAACAACATGGCATAGACACCAAACCACAAATTATTATATTTTGCATGAACAAGAACAACAAAAATTGAAAAATTCACCATCGACTTGTGACCGGACATTTTTGGCCCTGAAGCCAAGTTGAACAAGTGATGTTTTAAAAAGAGAACAACTTATTACCTTGAAAATGACAAAACACTTCAAGAATTACTATGGTTTAGTGAACACGTTTCTTTTGCCCCAAAAGATTTTGAAATAATTCTAAAAAATGAAATTTGCATAACAAATGAATTCAAAATGAGCAAAAACTAGAAAACTAGTCTTTTTCAGAGTATTTCGTTATTTATTTAAAAACTTGTGAGGTTATGTAAATTAATCTTTTTTCCCAAGTAAGATCAATGTTTTCACAATCTTATGTTGCACACAAAATGACAAAAAATAATAATATGCATTTTTAATTAAATAAAATTAAATTGGACCCTCAATTTCAATGAATTTTAAATCGGTTTCATTCCTATCAAATAGTATAGAAACTGAGAGGTGTTGTGTTGGTGACTATCCAAAAAGAGCATATTTGTATTCTAAAATGTTTTGATGCACTGTAGCGTTGACTGAACATTTATTTTGGTGAAATATATAATTCTCTAAAAATGAAACTGGTCACAGCGCCCCCACGAGGTAGTAAAAGTGTAACAAGAAATATTTTTGAAGAAAATAGAAAAAAATGACCCTATCCCCAAAATTGAAGTAAATAAAATTTCAAAACTATTCTATTTTAATGAAAATATTTTACCAGGTTTGGGCCACTTTTGTAATTTAGAGAAGTTTTGACTGGTTCTGTTGAATACATTTGACCAATCAGGTTCGAGTTTAGTTTGAACCCTGGAAAGGTCAACATGGTTCTTGAAAAATGACTGAAGTTACCTTTTTAGAAGTGTTCCTAAATGGAAATGGTGAGATAAAGTGAAAAAATTTGATCAGGAATGGATTAGGCAATGATAAGTGATTATGACATTGAGTGTACACTTTCAGGATTTTTCCAGGTGAGAGAGTGGCGAGGCAGTAAATTCAAAAAAGTACATTTTCTCATATTTTTGTCAAAAAATAAAAAGTGTACACTCAGAGTGGAAAGCAGAATTTTGTAGCATACAGTTTGATATAGAAATCATTGAAATCGGTTCAGTAACGGCCATTTAAGAGTTGAAAGTTTGACCCCTACTGAAAGTCACAAGAATTTACAGGTGAGTGAAAAATTTGTGAAGTGCTCGCTTTACTTCAATTTTTAAAAATACTCATTAATGTCCAAATTTTTTGTAATGGATAGCAATAGAAAGAAGAAAACTTAAATATTTCACTGGCATACTTTTCATTTTCTATGTCCACATAACCTTGTATATGGTCAATCTCACCTTGCCAAGCGGTGTCACGTTATCCTGAGAGGAAGGTAAGTATACGATGCAGCGACGCGAGTGGTTCTACACAGTTTAGTGTGCGCCGCTATGGTGTGCCGTATCGTTCATGGTTCTGCGAGGAAAGCATCTACATCGTTTTTTTTATTTCCTCACGACACCAAAATGCTTCAGAAGTGGCTGATGAAAAAGGAACAGCGCGTGTTGTAGAAAATCGCCGATAGATAGCGCTAGATATAGTAAGTTCCCTGAAATGGCTGCGATTTCACGATGCGTGTGGCTAAAGTGGACCGAGTTCGGAATGGCGTAGTTATAGACTAGAGTAATTGAGGGTCGTGAACAGGATTTGTACAGATAGCCAGAAGTCTGAGGAATGCAGCGATACCAATATCATTCATTTAGACCTACATTTAGTGGATTTATTTGGAATAAGTTAGGGTCCATTATATCGGATGTTGGCACATTTTGTATTATATTTAATTGAAAATACTACGGATTGTTGTAAATTCTTTGCTGAAATAAAGATTTACCTTCACGGAATTGTTCTTTTACTATATCTTGTCACTGAAAGCCACATTTATGTTCCGACTGATCTTCAAAAAACACAACAAGCAAACCTTCGGAGAACCTAAATATCGGACACCATGTTTCTCCATATGCCACACTGCGGAAAACTGACTAACCATGTAATGGCCGCGGGCACCTTGTCGCCAAATTTCAGCTAGAGTGTTTTGACATATATGCTGCTAGAACCCAGGTCCATTCGCAACAAAATTATCCATAAAATGAAATCTGATGACGGCGCCAAGTCGCTTCGATGAATTAGTGCAGACGACTAAAGCACGTGCAAACTCACTGCAGTTTTTAGTATCACTTAGGCTTCTTGATATGACACCCACACGTGCGCGGTCGGGGTTTGACTTGAGTTTAAAAACAAACGAAAAAATGGAACAGTGACATATTGTCAGTTCAATGAGATGGTGTCATTGTGGAAAAAGATTTTATTTTCAACTTTTATAACCGATTTATGAGATCGTCCATTTTAGGCCGACTTGGGGGTCTAAATTGCACCCTCTCGGTGAAATCAAAACGAGGCAACGCTGTAAAAAAAACGAGACGGTGCCGGACATTGAATGCATTACAACGGAACAAAAATTGGTGTCATTTAATTCTCAGATTATGCTTCAAGTAAGATTCTATGAAATGTCCGATATTTAGGTTCCGTCCGATAATTAGGTACACTATGTGTAAACTAATAGCCTACTGAACTTGCTGTTATCGAGTGGAACTACACCACCTAATTAGATACAAAATACGTTGTTTTTTTGCACACAAAGTCAAGAGCTCAGACATTATGAACTAAGAGCGCAGGTCACGTTTAGCACACCCTCTGCAAGTTCGCCATTTTTAAAGTCATGTAACACATTCACCAACTTCGTTACGTTACTCGTCAAATTTTACATTTCGAACCCTCAACTGGACGACAAAATTGTCAAAGCAAGAACTGTGTGTTGGATAGATGTGAATTTACACAATACTCACATATCCGATTCCAAAATGCTGGGCATCTCCAAATGAATTATGTAAAAGCGTGGCTTTACGCAACAACTTTCTTGTGATTTTCCCGCCAAGTAAACATCCACCAGGTGGCGAGCGCAGCGCTCTGCGTGAACTCTCGCTGGTTCCCTGCGTGCCGCTAGGTGGGGCGGTAGCCGCGCAAGCACGCAGGCTAGGGGACCAGCGTGAACTAGTTACCCATTTACCACGCAAGCCAACACCGCGCTCGCTGGTTCCTTACGTGCTGGCTACTACATAGCAGCAGGCGGAGAACCAGCGAGGTGCACTGAGATGAGCAGGGTGCCGTGAGTAGGGATGACGTCATAAATATACCTCTGATTCTTACGCAAGGTGTCGCTGGTAAAAATAAACCCGGAAATATAGAATTTGGAACTCGGCCTTGCTTTGGCTGAGCCAGATTGTTCATGTTTTGACTGAAACCAGCCTGAAAATGGAGGCCATAGGAAAGAGAAACTTGATTCGTATGCTCATTGATTTGATCATTGCTGCTATAAGTACGTAATAGCTGTTTGATTGTCGTGTGGTTGTCATGCCATGGACAGTGCCGCTGTTTGTGCTGTGTGTTCCAAGACACTGACTTGACTAGTCAGTAGTCTATAGTTCATTTTTTACTAAATTGTCTCAACTTGCAAACTTTGAAACTTCCACACCCATCAGTTTAGTCGAACTTAAGACAAAACTCAAGTCAAAAACTTGTCAAGTACTTTCTTCGAATGAACTTCAGACAAATTGAAGTTAATGTTATCTTAAAATTGGCTTAAATTTAAACATTAGGGCGTTTTCCTGTTCTTTCCGAATACACCAATTCACTCTGAGTTTGACTGTGTTCACTCGTGGTCTGTAATAAGCCTGGTAGATAAGTGGCCTGCCTGTTGTCATAACAGACAAAAGAGTGTGATTGGCAGTTAACAAAGAGCTAGATGTTATCACTTGCTCAGAACCCCCTACGTCTGGCGATGTCACTGAACGGGAAAACGCTGTCATGCATGTTTTAGCCAAGCCAGTTTCCTTGGATGGGGTCACTGCTTAATGTCAACTACAAGATCAAGTATGCGTGAATTTGGAATATACCATGAAACTTGGGAAGTTCACTCAAATAGTTATCATAACGCTTAATCGTCGTGAGAGACCGTCCGGAGTTGGTATATGGTGCAACTTGGGACAGTCTGGGGTCTACAGAAAACCACAATTCAACTGTGAGTCTACACCAATGTGATAAACGAGAGTAGTTCTACTTGCTGCGTCAGCTGTTGATATGCTTATCTCTTTTATGACACACAATGTGTGGCTGGGCAAAGCGTTTTCAAAATAATGTGGATAAATCAGTGGAGAGTGAGACCCCTGAGGTCCCTGTCAAGTCCTCACGGCAATTTTACGTTATGATGTTCACATTGATTAAAATTACGCTATACTAAAGCAAATTACATATATCAGTAAAACAATGTGAATTTTAACCAACTTCTTTTCAACTATTGGTGATCTTATTCACCAAATAAAAAATTGATTAACCGTTCACATATTCATCTGATTCTGTGACACAAGTTCTGGTAGAGGAGGAAATGGGTGATCGTGAGACCAATAACTGTAAAAATTCTTTGCAGTGATTGACTTTATAAATATTATGTATCTACCACTGTTTGCTCTTTATCTTCACATCTCGTCATCTGTAACAACTTGTTGATGCAGTTGATGGTACAACTAAAACACGAGAGACATTTTGAAATTCCAAACTGAATTGTGAGTCTCTCAAAGAGTCAAGCACATAAGTGCTTGTGCATACTGCACTGGCTGTTTTGCAGTTCCAGATCAAAGTTGTTGTATTATCTTTATTAAAGTGTTACACTAAAATAAGCTGTGTTTTTACCTTACAGTCGGGGGAAGTCTTCTTGTAATCAAGTTTGCAGCTGTTCCATTCCATCGAGGATTTTTTTGTGATGACGAGAGTATTAAACATCCGTTCAAGCACAGCACTATTTCTACTCTATCTATGGCACTCTTTAGTATCATCATCGTCGTTGCAGGAGTGAGTAGCTAGCTTGCAGCTATAATTGCTTATGGTTCGAAATAATGAATAACAATCTTGGTGGTGTGTATTTGCCTGTTTGGATTAACACGCAGATTTAAATGGGGGAAATTAATTTGCAAGGCAACATAAAGGGGAAACTTTTACATAATACTGGATGGGCATTAACTTGTATGGGTGGTAAATGAAAATATGGGGTGTGTATGATACATTGATGGTGAAGATCGTCACATGCAGAGTTAAGCAAGGCAAAATGAGAGTTGTCTTGGACACTGCTCACTTTGTTAGCCATCATTATGCACGTTCTTTCCTTAATACTCATGAGAACTAGGATTGTGTAGACAGTGGTTGTATTCAAAGTCTATTGGAAAAATAAAGTGTTCATACAGGACTTAATAAGTCCATCCACACGCACCACTATGATGGTGATTTAAAGTCAGTCAGCAATGTCAAACCAGAATGTGATTATAAAGTGTGTGCCAGTGATTCAACTATGAACGTGACCACAATTTTTTTCTTATAAAATTACGAATGCTCAATTGACATATATTACAAATTAAAGAAATGTCATCCAGCCTAGAACAAGGGATTGTGGAGGATGGCACAAAGTGTAACTTTAAAAGTGAAACTTCACTTCCAGTCACTTCCACTCATGTCAATCCGTTGAATCAGCTGATAACCGAAGGATGTGACTCAATCCTTTTCCAGATGCTTGTTGTTGAAGGTCTTCAATACTGGCAGGCTCCAGACAAGATGAACGCCGTTTCTGTCGGTCCCTGCAGAGTGCATGGTTATTTATACATTTGTTATTACACCATTGGTTTGTTCTTATGTGGAATGGGCGTCACACAGCAGTTCACTGATCTGACAAAGAACGCTGTTGGACGTCTGCGACCACACTTCCTGACTCTCTGCAACCCCAACTTTGCCCAGCTGAACTGCAGCGGATATGTCGAGGGGGACGTGTGTGACCCGACAGCGGATAAGGAGCTTCTTATCGATGCAAGGTAATAGATGAATAATTAACAGAAAATTTAAATTCTTTCATCTTTTTAATTGTTGAGGTTGATATTACTCTATCTGATGACCTCGCCTGCATATTCATTCTTCACTTGTTTTTTGACCCCATGTTTTAACTGAAAGCAGTCTTCTAATCTATGTTGTGATCTGCTGGGTCACAAGTTGGTAGTCTTACTGGAGTTACTGGACAACTGACCACAAGTGACCCACAAAGAAACTGTTTTGTGAACTTGAGATCATTTCAAAAATGTTGAAAAATCATGGAACTTGAAAGCTCATCAAAAATATCTTTTAAACAATTCCTGGGAAAAGTACCCTCTCGCCATGTCTAGTTACTTTGAGAGGGAATTTTCACAAAAAACTTTTGAAATACGCGTGAAGGAAAAACTGTGTAGTCACCACAAAATTTCTAATCGTCCTCCAACTTATTAAAAATGTGCACTCACAGTCATTCGAAAAACAGCTGACTTACAAGAATGATATCAGTGGCAGATTGTCATGTGTGATCATACCCCAAATCTGGGGTCGGCACCGATGTATGAGACAAGCCAGTGATTGAAGCAAGAGATTTCCAAAAGAGACTTCCAAGTGCATTTTAGAATATATTTGAATACTATGATACTGTTGTTAGTAACTAATATTTAACATCAATTGCCCCTTTATCCGGCAGCTGCTTTAATTCGCCATTGTTTTGTTTACATCAAATGTCAAAGGTCACATTTTCCATGTAAGGGAAATGTGCTACATCAGTCTATGCCTTGCCATACCAAATAAGGAGACGTGCTTTGCCTTGTGGGAGAAAAATCAACGAAGTGACGAGCTAAAGAACAATGCATTGTCATCGACAGAAATTCAAAATGTTTAAGAATAAACTCTGAAATACTTGGTGAGCAGGCTGAATTCTGTTTCAGTGGCAGGCAACCACTTTTAGTAACGCAATTTAGTCTGTTTTTCATGTTCCAGGTCTCTTTAACATTGAAGAGAGATGTGTGATAACTGTTTTTGTGTTACATGGATGTGACCAGTGGCGACTCCATTTGGAGGTGTTACTGTTGGTCAGACACTGAGTGAGACAATCAATGTTATTTTCAGTGTTGTCTCCCCTGTGTTCTGTCACATAGCCCTTTAATAAGATGCCATAGTAACATGATTAAGTACATCTATTAATGTTTTTTTCATTTCAGAAGGTCCTTCATGTCTGGCCATTCATCAGTCTCCATGTATGCAGCTGTTTACTTTGTAGTAAGTGTGCCTCCACCAATAGCATGTTACGTCATGACTGACCTCAAGGTCATTATGCGGCCACATATTTATATGTGGATGCATTATGCTGTCATCTTTGTCCGTCCGTTCGTCCGCTGCTCTATCTCTAAAAACCTTGACGTATCTTCATGAAATTTTGCACATGTGTTTCTTCCATGGATGGGACGGCATGAGGGAACATGTGGACGGATCCAACTACCGGTGTGTCCCCTAGTGGCAATTTTAGTTTTTTACGTTTACCCCTGTGTCTTCGAAAGTCGTGATAAAATTTAGTATATAGGCACCTATTAGGGAGATGACGCTGTCCTCTTGTTTTTGGATGGATTCAACGTAGTTTGTGCCACCTAGTGGCCATTTTTACTGTTTTTTTTGTGTCCACCCCTCTATCAACCAAAACCACTCAAAGGATGATTGTGAAAATTGCCACTTGTGTTCTGACTATGAAGTGAACGGCTGACGATTATTTTTCGATAATTTTGACTACTGTGGCGCCTCCTAGTGGCAGTTTTTTTTTGCGCCTATGGCTGTATCTTCTAAACCATTCAAAGGATCTTTACTAAATTTAATAAGTGTATTTATATGATGTTGACAACGAACAACAATGACTTTTGGACGGACCTGACTACTGGTGTGCCACCTAGTGGCAATTTCATTTTTTT
The DNA here is from genome assembly GCA_002633005.1 of Phoronis australis. Classification (NCBI taxonomy): domain Eukaryota; kingdom Metazoa; phylum Phoronida; family Phoronidae; genus Phoronis; species Phoronis australis. The sequence goes on from NMRA01001190.1 coordinate 12,963, forward strand.
TGTTTACCTCTGTATGTTTAATGGTCCTCAACCTATTTGCATAAAATTTGGCATAGAGGTATCTGTTAATGAAGTGGCATTATTTCTCCGTTTTCAGATGGATTCGACGTAGTTTGCGCTACCTAGTGGCCACTGTTACTGTTTTCGAGTATGTTTTTTGGCGTCCAATTGTCTATCAACCAAACCGCTTTCACGATAATTGTGAAATTTGACATGTATGTTTTTACTATGAAGTGGATGTCTGACGATGATTTTCCGATGAGTTTGACTACTGTGGCACCTCCTAGTGGTAGTTTTGTTTTTTGCGCTCATTGCTGTATCTCCTAAACCGTTTGCAGGATCTTTACTTAATTTAGCAAGTGTATTTATATAATGTTGACAATGGACGACTACGACTTTAGGACAGATATGACTTTTGGTGTGCCCCCTAGTGGCAATTTTATTTTTTTATGTTTATCAGTCTTTATCTTCAAAGGTCCTCAACAGATTTGCATAAAATATTGAATATAGGCATCTATTGGTGAGATGGCGCTATCATACTGTTTTTGGATGGAATTGGGGTATTTTGCGCCACCTGGGGGCCATTTTTGCTGTTTTCAAATGTTGTTTTTGGCATCCGCCTCTCGATCAACCAAATCATTGTGGGGATGGTTTTGAAAATTGGCCTATATGTTTTCAGTGTGAAGAGGACGTTTGATGATGGCGACCGACTACTGTAGCGCCTCCTAGTGGTAGTTTTGTTTTGTTATTCGCCCCTAACTGTATCTCCAAAATCCACTTGAGGATCTTTATTAAATTTAGTGAATTTATGTGAAGATAACAGACGATGACTGTCAGGCGGATCAAACAGACGCTGTGCCCACAAGTGGCAATTTCATTTTGTTCTGTTTAACTTCGCTTCTGTGAAGTTCCGATTTTGGATGGATTGTACGTTTTTGCGCCATCTAGTGGCCATTTTTATGATAAAAATAAATAACCCTAAAAGCACACCATTTGCGATGTATTCGTGGGCGCATTTCAATGCTCCGCGTTGCTCTTGTTTATATATATTCGTCAGTTCACTCTTTGGTAGAGTTGTTCAATTGTCGTACACCGTCTTTATGCAAATTTATTAATGGTGTGGTGAATGCTTTGTTCGATTCACTCTCAATCCACCCTCTTCATATGTTGATGTAGGCTATCAACTACATTCATGTTGTATTTACAAGATTCATGTTGTATTTACAACATTCATGTTGTATTTACTACATTCATGTTGTATTTACAACATTCATGTTGTATTTACAACATTCATGTTGTGTTTGTAACAAGTAAACAAATGAAAATTCTGCTTTCATTGATGTTACCTATGTTGAGGAGTAGGGTGTTATTTTAAACAACTTAATTATATGTCTATGAAGTCCCAGCTTGTGACTGTTAATTATATGTCTATGAATTATGCTGATTATATATCTATAAGCAATTGCAGGTCTTCATGCGAAACATTTACATTGAATGAAATTTGACTGCAATAACATGGTTTTGCTGTCAGTGTATCTTTCTCATTATATATTTTCTTGTGACATAATTAATGTCAGATTGATCAAGTCACAAATCAAATTCTATTTTGTAGACATTTGACTTAATTCACAGAAGTGCTATTTTTCCTTTGTTGTCCCTCTGGAATTTAATGTCAACTTTGACATGAAGCTAGTCAGTTGTTGACAAGTAAAATTAATTAACTTTCTTGTAGATTTATCTCCAAGTTCGTCTGAAAATCAACCGGTATACTTACCTTATAAAGCCCGTAACACAGGCATGGAGTGTTCTTCTGGCTCTCTATGTGGGTCTGTCCAGGATCTCAGACTACAAGCATCATTGGAGTGACGTCTTGACTGGATGTCTCACTGGGGCAGTTATTGCCATTATTACGGTAAGAGATTTCAATGCCCCGTAGCGCCATCTTTGATCAAAATTGTTTTGGTCATGTTTTTGGATATAATCCTTTGTTTTGGTTGTTTTAGGTTACTTGTACTCCTATTTCACAAAAAAAAACATTAAAAAGTCGGCGTTAACTAATACGAAAAATCCCGAGCAGGCAGTGTGGCCTGTGGGATGTCTCGGCTTCCTGTACTCAAAGTCGTGGGTACGAGTCAAACTGGGGCACACTGCTTGACCCATGAATCTAGACCCTTAACTCGGTTTTAACCCCGTATTAATGAAACATATAAATGTTTCCAGCTGATCAGTGGAATTGTCCCCCCTGAACGGCATGCACGCGTATGGTGCAACATGTACCAGACTCCCTGCAATTATATGGAATGTTCCAGACATACTTTTTGAGCATTTTTATCAAAGTTTTAAAACAAATATTTGGCGAATGCTGGTGAAGGAACTTTTCCCTGTCAATGTACCTTTCCAAAACATTTTTGCCAAAACGCAAGGTCACATTACTAGTTACTTAGTTGATTCAAGAAGACAACATTTTAATTAGGGGTACAGGTAGCCTTAACAGACTGTAACAGTTCCTTATAAGACGTGGAAAGAGAAAGTTTATTGTTTCAGTAAGAACATTCTCTGACATTAAATTTGTTACACTACAGTTTTATTTTGGCTTGAACTAACATGACAGACTTAGTGCAGGTGAACTAACATGACAGACCTAGTGCAGGTGAACTGACGTGACAGACCTAGTGCAGGTGAAATAACATGACAGACCTAGTGCTGGTGAACTGACGTGACAGACCTAGTGCAGGTGAAATAACATGACAGACCTAGTGCAGGTGAAATAACATGACAGACCTAGTGCAGATGAACTGACCTGACAGACCTAGTGCAGGTGAAATAACATGACAGACCTAGTGCGGGTGAACTGACGTGACAGACCTAGTGCAGGTGAAAATTCAAGCCTAAACCTAATAAATTTGTGAACTGAAGTGCAAGTTTCAATGACCCCATTTCCTTACCAACACAACAGAGAGCCATCTGGCTGGGCTGCCAACATTCAGCAGGCACATATAGTTTTATGACATATTGAGATGCATAGGTGGCCAAGTAGCCCAAGCAGCTGGACTGAATTGAATGGGCTCTTGTGTTTGCATTAGCAAACTCCAACCATCTGTGTGAGGATCATCATCCGAAGGTCAATTTTTACTTGTTTAGTGTACTGGGTTCCTCATAATTGGTGTTGTGTGCTTGTGGAAATTAATACAGATGATGAATGATTGTAATCCACTCTTAACTCAACTTGTCATGTTCAATAAATGGAATCGGTCAGGGTCAGGACTAGATTGATAACATAAGGAGAATACATATATATGACTGCCATTTCCTCTCACCATATTTTTCATTTTTGTTTCCTCCATATGCGTATCCTGTCTGTAGCCACCATAGTATTCTTACTCACCTGATGAAGAGTTGCATACAGATTTGAAAGTGTTGAAATTAATAATAGTAAGAAGAATTATAATAGCAACAAAAGTAATTATAATATTATTTGTATATCTCGTACTACAAATAATATTGAAAGTTAGTGTACTTGTCATTTTCAAAAACCGCCTGTGTTTTAAGACTTGTTGCTTCATTTAGGGCTTTCCAAGAGAACTAAGTGGAAACTATGCAAGGTTAAAAACCGGACGATCGCCGCACAAATGAAGAAGTTCATGATAAATCAACGTTTCGTCTATTTGTTAGACATCACCAGGATATTTACACAGGACAACAAGTGTCAACATACATCTCAGGTGACATCCATGAAGTGAAGTGAGAGATACAGAGTAGTTAGTAGCTGGTCATCACCATAGTTGCAGGGTCACTGAGCTCTGCATGTTGCTCAGAGAATCAGTAGCATGCTGGTTCTGAATGGCCAGTGACTCTTTAATGTACAGTAGCTAGGATTTTCCAGTTATTGTGTGCCAATGGTTACCCTCTGAATTTTTTGAATAGCTGTAAAAGGCACTTCCTTTCAAAAATGAATGACGCAGATAAGGTAGCTGCTATTGGACCTGAGAAAAAGAAAGTTTTCTTTTCTCTTGGTTACACCGGGCCTAGTAGTATAAAATTGAAACTTCAGTTATCTCGTCTTATTCATTGCATAGACCCAGTCGTTGAACTGATACTTGTTTTCAGACTTCTTTGGAAACTTTCCAGTATGCTATGTAAACTGAAGTCACCCATCCTTTTATTAAACAAGAGCAATGTTGTTTATAAAGTTGAATGTGACAACTGTAAGCAATTCTACATCGGACTCACACAGAGACGCCCCCTGTGACAGGCTGAGAGAACATCACACGTCAGAGCAAAGCAACATATATAGGCATTGTGTTAGCAACAATCACCAAGCCAATTCAGTTAGTGTTATCTGCAGTGAAACAAATAAGGAATTACTGTACATTAAAGAGTCACTGGCCATTCAGAATCAGCATGCTACTGATTCTCTGAACAACATGCAGAGCTCAGTGACCCTGCAACTATGGTGATGACCGGCTACTGACTACTCTGTATCTCTCACTTCACTTCATGGATGTCACCTGAGATGTATGTTGGCACTTGTTGTCCTATGTAAATATCTTGATGATGTCTAAAGAATAGGCGAAACGTTGATTTATCATGAACTTCTTCATTTGTGCGGCGATCGTCCGGTTTTTAATCTTACTGTGGCCAAGAAATGATTTAATTAACTATGCAAGGGTATTGAGAAGGATAACTCATCAAGATATGCAACCTACGAGCTCACCTGTGTACTTAAAGTCCTCCTTTCCTCTCAGTAAGATGTATTCTTACCGTGTATTTTGTTTTCAGGCATGTTGTATATCCAACCTCTTCAAACTCCCGTGTCAGCGAACTATATCAGCAGTTGAAATGCAGAAGAAAACTGATGAACCTTCAGTCAGTTATGGATCAACAGAGGTCACTGTTGCCAATTGCACTTGACATTCCATCTCTTGTGTTTTGATAAGTTAACTGACAAAACAGCATTTACTATAATTGGACGTTTGTTTAATGGTGACAGTCTTGGTGTTTAATGGTGACAGTCTTGGCATTTTGCCAAACCATCAATATGGAAGCTTAGCAAACTTGTCTTAAGATGAGAAATGATTTCTGAGTTTGCAAACAACTGTGATAGTTCGTTACTCTTTGAGACCATGCCTGGCACTTAAAATAGCTCACTTGCGAGTTTCTCGCTAGTCACTGTGACGTCACCGGAAAGGGGGCAAAACCCGCCATATTGCTCTTGTTTTGCCCCGAGTCTTTGCTACACACGCTAAAACTTACTGGAGTTCTTATGGTGAATTTTACGCTTAAAACGTTAAAACAACTTAAGATATGGTAGATGGGTCGTGGAATAACTGTGAATAGACGAAGAAAACGTGACCTTGTTATGTTGTGCGAAGCTGTGAACGGACTGAAATTCATTGGAACTTAACCCGCTCTAGGCCTGAATGGCGTAGGCATACAGGGGCGATAGTGTATACCCATAAAAAGATATTCTCTTCAAAATACAGCAAATAAAATCAAATGAAACATGCATATGTGCACATGAAGTTATAATTAACACATACCCTGACTCTGGACACAATTTAGTTTACAAATAACTTGAGCATATTCATGAAAAGCTCGCGGTTCTCTCCGTCGAGTTTCTCTCACTAAAGAGCCGCCATTTTGAGGAAGTTACGTAAAATCACGCCTGTTGACGAACAAAAAGTCCAAGGGACACAAATCTTACAAATTTCACTTGTCTTGATATTTTCTCATGCTATTTTGCAAGTGTCACGCTCCAGGTCACGCGCCAGATCTCGCGCTTCGCTCAGTCTCGCGCTAGCCTTTGCCTCATACTCATCTGACTCAGTATACTTGATTGTGGTAATCGCGCGCGCGGACAAAGTTAACAGTAACCACAAAGTGGAGTTGGAATTCTTCGCCTAAGTCACCTGAATTCCCGTATATTATATGCTTCATCGAAGATATGTTTAGAAGCAGAAAGAGTCACTGAAGAAAGTAAGAGCCTTTTAGCTGTTAATTTTAGGTGTAGAATGTATTTTCGACTAGGTGAAAACTTTACCAGTGAGCGGATTTCGCCTACCGCCCGTTTAAAATACACGGGACGAAATTAGTACAGAACGCGATAGAACGTATTGTAGTGCAAATCTGAAGTTCATTTGCCATAACAGCAATGCTTTTGGGCATTTTTCGAACTAAACGGCTAAAAACTCGAAGACAATAACAGAATACACTCTGCTACCGTATTGGGCAAATGACCAAACGACAAGCTTTTGCCCCACTTCCCGTTACGTCACAGTTTAGTCTCACATAATCTCGCGTTATTGTTATAAACTCGCAAAAGGCCTATTACTCACCATGACGAGCCAATGTGCACAGCCTGTTCTCAAGCTATGACAAGCTGCCAGTTGTTTTGAAGCACTGAACCATCTCCAGTTCGACTAAAGAAGAATTTAAGATCAGTTTTGTCGTATAATTTGTCTAAAACAAAAGTTGCTTTTACATACTTCCTATTACTGTTTAATTATCTTTGATTGAATTCATATTCAAAATATCTAGGTGGCCATTTTTCGGTCAAAGGTGTATGTATTGCAGGAACTTAATGCCAGCTTTTTATTTTAAAATAATAGCACTTTTAATACTTCTTGACATAATTATTCTTGATCCAAGCACTGTTATCTGTTATTGAATGCAGGACTGCGTATATCCGCTGGTACTCAATTTGAGATTGAAGATTTAAAAAGTTGGACAGTGTAAGGTATTGAGAAAGTATAGAAAGTTGCAGACCACTCTCCTATTTGTTTTATTTCATGCTCAGTGGAGAAGCATTGTGCCTTGTGTCCTTCTTCTAACAAGTTTTACAGATTTACTCTCTAGTATATAATAAGCAAGGACTAGCTCTGTTGTTTCATATGCCTGATGGTGTGAATGCGTTTAATGAAATGGATTTTTTAAAACTAGATGTTGACCAATTTTATTGACAATCACTTATTTTTGACTCTGCTCTATTGACGTATGTTTGCATTTTGATGTGATTCTGTTTATGTTTTGTTGGTAGTGTGGAGGTAATAATGAAATATCCCCTATTCAGATGTTTCATTCCAGTTCTTAGACCTAGCCTTAAAACACACACACTACTGAAAGGGATACTCTACCTCAAAACTTCAGTTTTTCAACCGACAGACAAAAACATTTTACATGTGAACACCCACCACCAGGCATGCTTTTTGTTTCCCTTCTCAAATATAGTGGCATTGCTATGAGAAACGAAGAGATATGCACTTGTTTACAGTACATTAATTTTCCTTTTTGATAGCCACTGTTGAAGCACTCCTGTCGGGTCCTTTGGAGACCTGTGGAACATTGTTTCATTTTCCACGATGCTTAACATCCGGAACAACCGGAAGCACAACACACCATTGGGCTTGCACAGAAATGGTCTGACGTACATGACTATATGACGTCAGTATCAGATAATGACTGGCATTATTTTCAGAATCTGTTGAACACGGCGACAGGTGTGGTGCTGGCTCAGTGCCGCGGAAACATACAAGACATCTTGTCATGTACGCATCGTGATCATGAAAACAACAAAAGAAGTTCAAAATACCAACAGAGATTCTTTTAATATGATCAAAATGCACTGAGTACCATTCTCTTCATGTAAGCGTTTTTCGTTGCTTCACGCCTAGACAAACTGGTACGGCGCACTGAGGCTTCACCAACTCGATTCCTTACTTTCGAATTTGAAGTTTGGTATTTACCATGAATTACCTGTCATTCGTAAAAGATTTTTGTGTTCACATAAATAAACTTCACGTTGTGTTGTCTTACACTGATGGCTACAGGCTCGTTAGTTGTGCTGTATTATTCAACCGGGGGTCACCTTGTGGAACTGGCGACCACCCTTATTTCGACAGCGACCACGTGCTTTGCCATGATCGTTTGGCATGGCGAATTTGCGTCTCATATGGTTAGCGGCAAATTATATATCAATTATTGTGGTATCCTGCTAACGTGTCCTCACACTGTGAAACATTAGAATTTTATCTGCTTATAGGGCATGGAAACTAGTTCACGTTTTACGAATTTAACAGGAATAACACAACAGGCCCGTAGGAAGGCAAAAATTATGGGGGGGGGGCAAAACATTTCGATTTCGCCAACCCCCCCATCGCCACTACTTCTGCCAGCCGCCCCCCTCGCCACCATATTTGTACCGAGTCTCCCACGTCCGCCCTAGGTGTGNCTGCCCCCCCCCCAACTCAAAACCCTGCATCCGCCTCTGGGACAAACCCGGGGATCCAGCCATTAGTTCAGTTTCTGGTGGCCTGGGGAAAAAGATAGTGTGTCATAAAAATGTACACACTTCCTGAACGCCTGCACTTCAAATTGAGTTCTTGTGGTTATCACTGAGCGTCTGCGCGGCCTACTGCATGCTTACATCTTATTTTTAACGTGGATACGTCAGTGATGACGTGCATGCGAATCAGGATAAGCAATCAATTCAGTTATGAAGAACAAAAAATTATTACTCAATAATACTGGAAACTAAAAACACCAAGGGAACTGCGAAGACAACCTTTCCAAGAAATGAGTTTAATTTTATTTATTTAAGGACTTTTAAAACGTTTTTTCTATCTACGGTGTGTGTACGAATTTCATCAATGTCTGAGAGGTATTTTAGATATGCAAATATCGTCTAAGTGTACTTTACTATTTGGGGATCGAATTATAGAGTTTTTCCGGCCAACTTCAGGCAGCAATTAAATTCACTGAATTATCACCAGTTCTAACAAGATTAGCTTCTAATTGTCAAAAATCATCTATGAATCTATCGATATTCGTAGATACATAAACAAGTAAGTCAGAAGCCAACGAATTTGTTTATCAAACAGGAGTGTGCAATTTCCGCATGCATGCTCGCAGACTTTTGACGAGTAACCGGGGGAATATGGGAGATGGGGTACTGGTATTAAGGTGTATTTTTAGAGGTACCTATAACGGTTGACGACGTAAATTTGAACTCCACTGAAAAAAAAAGTTGAAATCTTTGTTTATGATTGCGAGAGTTCTTTGAGTACTCCTTTCGACATGTACACGATCATTTCAAATAGTAGCCTAGTAAGCAGTGTTTTCCACACGTGTGAATTCCTTACAAACAACTCATAGTAACCATCTTCAAAAGAGATACTATTCTTATGATACTACGGGAAACAGTAACATTATTTTATAACTAACCATCGGAAATAGTCCTTTTGTGTAATTCACAAGTAGTGGTGTTCACCGTCGTTCTTCACAATTCCACCCTTTCGATGGCGGCATTCCTATTGTAATTTTTCAAATTTTTGGTTGTTTGGGCCGAATGGCTGTGCTGTGCAACAAGGTTTTGTGTTTTTTTTTGATGAATTTGGAATCTCAACTTCCGTCGTGAATACTTGGCAGTATCGGATTTACATACAGGGGTTAGTGCGCTATTCTATATTATGGTAATGGCCATGAATTTAGAATGTCTATATATGTAGCACGCTATTCTATATTTATGGTCATGACCATGGATATAGAGTGTCTACCTATGTACCGCTATTCTGTATTGATGGTCATGACCATGGATTTAGAGAGTCGATATATTTAGTGCACTATTCTATATTATGGTCATGACCACGGATTTAGATTGTCTATATTTATGTAGCGAGCTACGACAATTAGAATGACCAAAAAATAGGAATTAGAGCTTGTACTTCGTCTAACAAGTGGGTGAGACGAACTCTTTATAGAATATTTTTTTCTATTTGGATTTGATATGTCTTACAACTTAGAACTTGTAAAGCACCAAGGCCAGTCAATGAATGTATATCGTGTTTATTGAAATACCTTTAGGCAATCATTAGTTTTAGCAGAATTATTAAAGTTTGACTTGTGGCAATATTGCGTAGCGTTTTAAGACACATGTTCACATTGACGTCATTCAGCATTTAATTCCAAAATTCAATGCACCAACGCCTCGGATATTTGTCAAGTTTGATATATGTAACCCCCTCTTGTTGCAACAACTAACTACACATGGTTTCTAGAACGTTCTAATATTTCAATTTACGTTTAGCAACTATAAGAGACGAAACGTGATGTAATTACAGAAATTCATGCAGGATGGCATTGAACTGGAACCCTCTGGTACAACACTTCGGGGCGGCAGGTGGCACCAGTGGATTGTTAATTAAAATGCGTTTGCCTGACTTACTTGAATGAATCTATGTAATATTTCTGATGCTAAAGTATTTAATGCCGATCATCACGAATTGTTGTGTCGCCTCTCCCTCCCCCCTCCTCCCCTCTGGAGAGGGTTCCGCAGGAGACAAATCTCCCTCTATCCTAGCTACATGTAAGCCCCTCAGGATGTACACTGAAGTCCCTGCCCTAACTGTTGCATACTTCTGTATGCATTATGCATTATACATCATGGACGTCGCACCATAGGGGGGTGGGGGGGGGGGTTATAGCCCCACTTTTTTCAGTGCTACGCCGATGTGACATGGTCTATAGGCAGTGCACCACAGGGGGGCTGAGGAGGCTTTAGCTCCACTTTTTTCAGTGCTGCGCCGCCCATGTACATTGCTCCTTGCTAGTTCAATGGCTTAGTTTTGTCCCTTATATTTACCGTCAATCTTAATGAACTTGTACGTAACAAAATAAACACTGTGTACTGTTCGTTTTTTTCACTGCCTTAATCATATTCTCTAAACTTAGAATAAGTAATGCTTGTGTAAAAATCTTGCACCTCCATTTTGGTTGATATGAACTCTGATGATACTGATCATCGTTCACATATATCAGTCTGATCATCGTTTACAGCAATATTCTTAGGATTGTTTTGGGTCAGTGACAAGAATTCGTATAAATTACTAGGGCTGATGAAAAAATTTAGATCTTATATTACACCATTCGTTAATATTAATTCTTATCAACATCTTATAACATATCATACCATTCTTAGAAATAGTCGAAATTAATCTATTTTAAAAAATCATTTGTAACAAATTTTATCAACCATAATTGATTGTGTACACCTGTCGGGCACAAGCTGATATAGTGCCTGTGTACACTTATGCACGCGCAGATCAGTATAGTGCTTGTGTACACTTGTCGTACACGAGCATATATACATGTATAGAGGGGCGAAGGGACATTTACCCCGAACTGCTCCACCGAGAGAGGGCACTGTCGGAAAAGGGACTCCTTAAAATGAAAGGCTAAGCATCATTAAGCTTGGAAAAAGTGCACAGTTATAACTCAGTTATTAGAAAAACATGATGAAATAACAGGAAATTGACATGATCCATGCGTCTCTGGCTCACAAGATAATTCATTTAATAACTTCAGGTGTGTTGAACACATGGTGTTAAGAGGTAAAATGTTGCTCTTATGTTCAAATCTGCCCTCTTGCGACATCCCAACAGGGGTCTAGACCTTATTTAGAAAATTCACGACTGGGATGGAGAGTGGTCAGTCACGTTGGGGGCGACCGAAGGTCAGCAGGTTGAAAGTCGGTCGGGCCAGGCAATGGCAGTCTAAGAAACCTATATCGTATGCACACTCGCCCAAAACAGTCGACACACGATGCCTTTTGAATATATAGTTCATCTAGAGTAATTTTTTTATCAGGCAAATCTTACGCTAACAGGATTTGCACGCAAGTCGGACGAAAAAACGTGCACTGTTTACCTCAGAGTATCCAAAGAATTCCTCGGTACTTCAAAGGCTTGATGACGCCGTCACGGATTGAAATGAGCTTATAGTCGCTATTCATGGACTGGGCTGAACGTGCTGGATGATCATCAGGCGTTGCAGTCGTAACCACGCCTCTTAAGCGTACGAGTTTCAAAATCAAAAAACCCCGAATATTACAAGTAAGGCAAACGACCAACATTACTGTTTTTAAAATTCTAAAGGAAAAAGTATCCGTCTTTGACTTTTTAAAATGTGCACATTATACGAGAAATTAGCGAATTCGGTTTTCTTCAGCACCGCGGCTAAGCCACGAGCATTAATTGCCAGTGAATCAGTCTAGCCCTGGCAAGCTTAGGCGTTGGCGCAACAAAACCCCAAATGTTACCGTAGGAGTTGTCTCATGTGCTGCCCTTGCAGTTCTCCACTCATAAACCAGGAAAATGTCATTTTTATCAAATCGACTATCAGCTGTTCGGTATATTCTATCAGGCGTACATAGGACTAAAAAATGACTAACTTCAGTAATTAAATAACATAAGAATGAAACCACTTGTTAAACCAAAAAACACCTACGAGTTCCATTCCGACTACTGTATAACCACAGAAAGCGAGAAGTGTTAGCTTATGCCTTATTTCCCGACTTGATGTTTTAAGACCCGTCTCAAAACAAAAATCAAAACAAACGACATCGCCATTGAGGGTAATGAGGGTACCGAGGCAACGTACATTGACACTCAATCGATGTTGTGAGACTAAATTGAACCAATCGACAACGTCACTGAGTGCAACGGGTTTTTCCAGGATTGTTAACGTACTACCAAAGTCACCGCCTATGGAGGGCTCATTTTTCCCCTTCCTTCAAATGTTCTGTCTATAGCAAATATAAAACGGGTTACCAAGCCATGCAGTTAAAATTATTAATATCACTAGTCCACACCACGATAGCAAATAAATGTGCACCTCGAACTGCAACACATCTCTGCCATATGACACTGTGTCATCATGTTGCGCTAAACCGTTTCGATAACAATTTTGGACAAAAAATATTTCATTGACAACGTGATGAGGCGGCACGTGAATTGGTCCAAAAATTAGCCTTTATAATGCCGGTGAAGCTTCATCAGGGTCTGTCAAGCCGCTTTAACCTAACAAGCAAGGGAACATTATGGAATATATGGACGCATAAAAATGCGTAGTCGACACAAGTGTCCTATTACCACCAACGTGAGTTTTAAATGCAAATGCACGTTCATCAGAGAAAGTAAGCTGGGGTAGGTGGCAGTGATTTGCAAACGACAACAATGTAATGCTCCCAATACGGCACAATAAACAATATGCTTACGGGGGAGTTTATTACTACATAATGTAATTAAATCAACGACGGACTACAGCTAGGATGTTGACTGTATGCGACCACAGTAAATAATTTTAAATAAGTAATAGTGAATAAATAAAGCACTAAATAGATAAACAAATAAGCGGATATATACTGAGTACTATAAAATGAATATTACTTTCCAAATCGCCGGTGTAATCCGTTTCACATCTGCTGAGGTCAGTGCTTCCATCGTAAAAACAACTGTGCGCTGAGTTGGAATTGATGGCTGTAAATGCTGTGAGCGCGGGGTACCAACTGAAAAGAGCGGAGGTCGTAACGGCTGGCGGGGTACTCATATCAGAATTATGTTGTTACTCCGGCGCTGAGAATAGTATGAGAATAATAAGGTTTTGACCAGACATTGGGACAAAACAGTGAAAACATTTCGGGATTCTGTGTTTCATTTCCAAAACATCCTGTGACACAGTAACACTCAGTCACTACATTTTAGATGGCACGAGTTGACCCACTAATGCTTCCTACGTCACCCGCATGGGATCAATTCATCTCTGACCTTTCATTTGACACCTAGCGCTGGAGGAACCTAAATTTCTTCGACTATTGTATGATGCAGAGGTGAATTGCGTAAGAGAAAGGTATATCCAGAGGGCACAAGATGAATTACAGTCTGGTCCCATTGTGGAACCGAGGGCATTAACTTGCGCCGGGCATTGTATTTGAACGCTGACACGGGTAACCTAGGGGCAACTGAGCGATTTTAAAGTTATCTGGTAGTGTTCAGTTGCCCTTATCACGGAAATCCCCGCTCGATGGCACAGGCGGTTTTATAAGTACTCAGGTCAGTCGAGGATGCTATTTATTTATTCGTGTTTCCTATTGCACGCTTTGCTGTTTGATCAGTGCCGGCGGCACTCATTCTGACGTGGGTATATTACTAGCTAATCAAATGGATCAGGTTTCTAATCATCTTCCTTCACATGAGTTTTGGACAATTATAGCGAATGACTGTTTTCACATATTACTTTGGAAATTTCTAAGTTTGATTTTGAAATTATAATAATGCGTGAAGCAAGATGTGATATCAAATGCCATGGACGCGTTGATGAGTATGCACTGAATTAGACTAAAGCATTCGGTTTGTCACTCACAATAGGCCTAGTTCAGCTTGACCCCCGCTCCAGGCACACACTCAGCTGATCCCCGGTGGAGCCGATACTCTGAAGGCAACAATGGACTATCAGGAGAAGATAAGACTGATTCGTACACTGGTTGATCTCATCATATTTATTATTAGTAAGTAGACATTGTGGCAAACTCAAATTGTACAAATTCGTATTTGTCGAAGGACTATAAACCCTTGTCCATCGCGAAATGTTCAGCGAGACAACTTACCGTGATGAAATTTGACTCTTACTGTTCCTCAGTCGAATCAAATTGAAGGTGATTCTAGAGTTTAATTCCAAAGAACTACAGGTTAGTATTACTTGAGACCAGCTAGGCTTACTAACGTTAGTGCTACTTGAGACACAACTTTAAATAGTTAGAAGCAGCAAGCAGTCCTTTTCAGTTCCAAGTGTTAGCATTTCTATATTTTATCAAAAAAATTAAAAACCGGACGATCGCCGCACAAATAAAAAAGTTCATGTTCAATTCAACATTTCGTCTTTTCATGAGACATCATCAGGATCATATTTACAACAATTTAGGACAACAAGTGCCAACATACAGCTCGGGTAACATCCATAAATTGAAGATATACAGGAATATAGTCAGTAGCTGGTCATCACCATAGCTGCAGGGTCACTGAGCTACTGATTCTGTGAATAACATGCAGAGCTTAGTGACCCTGCAACTATGGTTATGACCAGCTACTGACTATATTCCCTGTATCTCTCCCTTCACTTTATGGATGTTACCCGAGCTGTATGTTGGCACTTGTTGTCCTAAATTGTTGTAAATATCTTGATGATGTCTAATGAAAAGATGATACGTTGAATTGAACATGAACTTTTTTATTTGTGCGGCGATCGTCCGGTTTTTAATCTTATTGTGGGCAAAAACTGATTTAATTGCCAAATAAGTTCCATAGTGTATGAAGTGTTCTTCAAAGACATGATGGATGTGACCACTGACTCCTTGAAAGCTGTCAAATAGTTTGAATCACAGATAGAAGAAATGCTTATGCGTGTTAGTCCATTGATGTCATGAGGATCTTGGCAGGGTCAACTTAATGTGTGGCCCAATATATGTGCTCCTTAGTGTGCGTACCCAGTGATGAGCGAAGGGTAACAAGACATGACTGTAATGCGTGACAGCATACAAAGACATTGTAGCATTTCAGTCGGTTTGCGATTGTTATGCACTAAAATATATTTGCAAATGCGAAA
>NMRA01001191.1:5982-17569 GCA_002633005.1 Phoronis australis
ATTATTGACTTTGTTTTATATTTTGCTCTTTCAGGGTGGTCATGCTTATTATTGTTTTTGCACCAGCAGAAGACTTGATCTATTACGAAAACAGGCTTTGAAGAATCGTGAGGTTATCAAATATGACAATAAGTGTCGCCATTTGACAAGTAAAGACATTCAAGATAAACTTTCAAAGGGAACACCGCACGTGATAAGATTGAAGGTGAAAGATCAGAAACACGATGCGAAGAATTTGAAATGATGATGCAAGATATTTCATGCGCCTTCTTGTAAGGAAATGTAATGCCACATAAATTGACGCATCGCTTCTACCAATTAAACAAATATTTTTCGTTTGACTGCGTAATCAGCTATTAAGTGAGGAGCGGTTAGTGGTGCAGTTTAAGATATTTATGTAGAAATCAGTAAGTGCTTAAAGGATACTTTCCATGCTTTTTGTTACTTTGACACATTTACATAAGATGTGTGATATTCCAATGTATGCTGTATTGTTTATTATCAGCTTGAAGACACTGTCTCCCCTTTTGCTGATCTGGTGTATGGTCCCGTCCTGTACAATGCTGCTGAACAAGAGGGTGATCCAGTAAGTCTAGTATCTCATTCAGCTGTTATAGCATTTTGACTGTGAGGTAACCACGACCGGGATTTACTCCAAGCTCAAAATTGGCTCAGGCATGAAACTTAACCAATTATCATGTTTATACACGATTTGATTACAAAATCACATGGTTACTCATACCATGTCCTGTGATTGCTCAATTCTTGAGTCAAGTTTCAAGCACAGAGATTTGATCCCGGGCCCTTGTCTAGTATGATTTGTTTGTTAATGCATTGGATTTGCCCTTGCTTGAAAAGAATTGTCTTTCCATACAAATGGTCAAATAATTTTAGTTTGCTTTTATGAGCAAGTTGTAATATCTATAAATTAATAGCCAATGCTACTTGCTCATAGTCAAAGTTTAGTTATTTCTTGGCTGACTATTTGTCACACCCATTCTAATGCTTTGTGCCTCTTGCTCCAGGTTCTACTGAAATCAGATAATTATCCCACCTATCATTTTGCTAACGTTGTCGACGATCATCTTATGGGGATCACACACGTATTACGAGGAATGGTAAGCCAACTTATGTGATGGTAAGGGACCACTTTTTAAATGTTGAAAATTCTGTGCTGTTTTATAATCAAGATATTTGGAGGTCAAGCTTATTTTTTCCCTCTGCACATTGATCTAACAAAGGAATGTGAAGCATTTAAACAATGATTTTTTAACTTCCTTTCAAAAATATTTTTTATTTTATTTTAGTTGCGGTTGTTTTGATACAGGCTGCTGTTTTTATTAATAGACTTTAAATTAATAATTTTTGACAACAAAGAAAAATTTACTCTGTATAAGCTAAAAAATGGTGTTGCCAGAGTTTTTTTGCTCAGCTCATAGCAGCTTCAATTGACCAATGATGCAATTGGCTAATGGATGTCCTGATGTCAACAGGGCAGGCTGACTCATTTGAGACAGTGGTTATATCGTATCTGCTGCACTGCGGTCATGTTTAGCTACCTAAAACCGAATGTTGAATTAGTCTTTTTACTCTGGCTCATAAAATCGGTCTTGGAATATTCCTTACCTTGACTGGATTCTATTTCTGTTACTAATTCAAGAAAACGCTTCAGGCTTCATGGCACATGTACCCATTGCTTGTCACTTGTGTTCTTGACAGAATGGAATCCTATCGCAGCAAGGGATATCATGAGACCAAGTAAAAGGCCTAATTTGATTTTCTAAACAAGATGTATTGCATCTTAAAGTTTTTGAGGAAATAGTTGTGATGGAGTTGACTAGCCACTTTGTTTAAAAACAAACTTTTGTTAAAAACTATGCAAGAAATCTGTATAAGCAGTCTGTCTACAGCCCTGAAGTAACGTGTGCTTTCTAGACCTATTGTTTGTGACAAGGGTCTGTGCTTTATTTTCTATGACCAAAACTATGAGCTTGTTTGTCTTCTCCTTACTACTCTTTCAAACTAAATCCAGTTGTCTACGAACATTTCTGTTGACAATGCTGAGTTTGCCACTGCCATGCACTTGACTCATGTGATGTCTGAAATTGAATAATTTGTTAGCGTAGAACTCACTGATAAAGTCTGTAATGGACACGTAGTCTTTCGCATTTAATTAGAACAATGGATTGAAAAAAATCAATGTGCTGCCCGTCAAACTGATAACTACTTTAGTGTTGACATCATACTACCAAGTGTTTGTAAACCCTACATTTAGGACAATCAATTTTTTCTTATTTTACCTTCAAGTAGGATTATTGAACTTTCTATAAAAATGTATGAAGGTGCACAATTACAAGTTTAATGAATGGCGTTCTTGTTTTTTTAGGAATGGCAGACGTCGACACCAAAGCATATTAAGCTATATGAGGCATTTGGTTGGACACCTCCACGTTTCGGTCATCTGCCATTGTTACTTAATAAGTATGGGTCAAACTATGCACAAGTCTTTGTATTTTTCTCATAGTTTTGTATGGTGATAACAAAATTAATGCAAAATTGCAAAAAAGTATGATTACAGTCAACAACCATTTGTTGTGTAGGGGTCAAGGTGTTTGCCTGTGACTTGAATTTTTTCTGTGCTTTGTCAAGACATACGCTCAGACTTGTACACTGAGAACTGTTTCCCATGTCTCAAAGCATTATAATAATTATATGTAAAATGGCCATCCATGTCTTCAGCTTGTTGAAGTTGCAGGGTGTATAAACACGAGCTTGCAAACTAAATAGTAGCAAATCCAGGCCACAAACGTTTAATGTTATACACGTTAGAGTATTTTTATAGTTGTTTTCCATTTTGTCAAGAAATTTTCATCCCAAAGAAGCAGGTGAGCATGGGATCAATGTCTACCAAAACATGTTGCGATAATTTTTGCCACGTCTTCTCTCAAGCCTTTATTCTCAATAATTGTCATTTGAGTAAACCTGTTTACTATTGCGTCGTTATGTAAATGTCTGATTTTGCTCTGTTCTCAGAGATGGCACTAAGTTATCCAAAAGGCATGGGGACGTTCATGTGGAGCAATACAGGGTGAGTAATGTCGTGAGTTGTAAGTCATTGGCCATTTGTCTTGTAGAAGATATTGTCCTGGTTTTAGGTTTCGTGTTGTTACCCATTTTAATAGAAAGATAGTACGTGCTTTCTTAGTTCACTATTATAATTTCAAAAAGGTGACAAAATATCATTTGGGCCAAATTCACTGACATTTCAGTGCAAACTTTTTCTGCTGATTTTCAATTCATCAATTTGTTCAGGTTTCTTTTTGCCATAACTTCAACGAAGCCAGTTTCAATGATTTTGTTTTTGAAATTAACTACTGCACAGATGGAACGCACCTTTGCCAGTTTCTTCATGTATCTGTCCTGCTGCAGACATTGTGATTGACACTCCAATATTCCAAAGACTAAGTAAAATGACCAAATAGTGTAATAGGTGTCCTTTCCAGGTAAAGGGTTATCTCCCCGATGCTGTGTTGAACTATGTCACGTACGTTGGTGGTGGATTTGACTGCGAGACTGGTGGACTGACACTTGCAGAGCTTGTGGATCATGTAAATACCTACATTCGTTCTTTGTAGTTGCATTTAAGTCCCACGCACCAATAACTAGGTCAAGCCAAAACAGCGAACTTCCGTCTGAAATAAACCGTGTTAACTTCGGTGAGACTTCTCACTGAAACCATCTATGAACTCGTTGTAATATTAATGGATACCAAACTCAAATTTGGCCTATTAAGAGATACTAATGACATTCCCATCCGGTTCTCTGAAACAAAATACTGCTCTCACAGTAAACCTTGACAATCCTCAAAAGTTTGGAGGAAAATTTGAAAACTCCTGTCACAGTCTGCGAAATGGGCAAGCGTGACCTAACCTTTTAGCGAACTACACGGCAACTATGGGAAAAGACCACCCAGCATGGGCCATAATGTCCAATCTGAGACATAGAGAGTACTACGAGTTTTTACTTTAATAATTGATTCCTGCCTTTAACTTGGATGATTGAGGCCAATGATACATTAACAGAGGACGAGGATTGGTTGAAATTTTCAAAATAGAGTTTAGGAACAAAATTACGAGTTCATCCTTAAAACATGACCCTCTTACAATGATGGCAAAGCTTGAGGCTTCAATGTTGTAATAATTAGACTGCATGAGGAAGTGCTTTGGAGTAAAGATTATTAAGACTTGTGATGTATAGAATAACGATTCAATAAGCAGGATTGTTGTCCTACACGAGTTGGAAACATCACTTTATTAACAAAGATCTCGCTCAGATTCTCAGTTACATGGCATGTTTCAGTTCAGTTTGGACAAGTTGCGCGTGAACTCTGGCAGGTTGGAGGGTCACCGGATTAACGAGTTTAACCAGGTGCACTTGAAAAGAATGGTCTTACATGCTTCACACAGGCAGAATCTGGTTAAGGAAGTAAAAGATCTTGTCCAGATGAAATTTAAAGACAGGTAGGAATTATCAAGTGTGAACTTTAGGTTATTCAGGTCCCTTGAAAAGTGTCAAAAGTTTGATTAACTTTGGAACAACACATCTCAGAAGTACCTGATTGGATTCTTATGAATCTTTCTCTGATATATGCACTGTTCTCCAAAATTCTGAATTGGAATTGTCTTAAAACTGTTCCACTTTTGCATGAAAAGTATAAAATTCTGTGATTTCGATGAAGAAGGTAAAAAATTGCAAAAAATGAGAACTAAGTCAGAAAACTGAAACAGATAGTATGTCAGACATGTATATCAAATGAAATGTGCTCTGCATGTTGTTGATGTCGTTGTTTTGTTGTTTTTTTTTGTGAAATGTACTTTTCTTTTTAGCTAAATTTTACTAAAAAAGACACATGTTCAAATTATTGGCAGATTTATGTAGTAAAAAATCAAAAGCAATTTCTGCAGGCTGTCTGCTTTCAGAATTGTGTACTTTTACTTTAATAAAAAGCAATGCATACATAATATTCGTCATGCGTGGCAGCACAAAATTTGCTGATACAGTTCTATGGTTTACAGTTTTATATGTTTTGTGCGCTGTCAAATATGACGAAAATATTTGATTCTGCAAATCAAGTAGTCTTCCCCTAAGAATTGACGTATCGCAAGCTCCTTCCCCTTGCGAAATGTCGACAAACAAACAATAAGTTTTACCCGACAATGTGTTGTTTGTCGGGTAAACTGACGGCTTAGAAACGAAAGTGCGTCAAGAATGCTGGGTTCTGGTTGGTCACTTATTAATAAGCCATCACTCAAAGTCCTGGCGATAGGTCAATTCACTAACAGTATTACCATAACTGCGGGGTTCAAGACTGACAACTCTCTGTTGTGGGCTGTTTTCATGAAACGTCAGGATGTTTTACATAAGTGTTTGTCTTTTCAGACTCAGTGGCAGTCCACTCCAACAGTACTTCCTCAGTGATGCGTACATAGACAGGGTGTTGCGGTGGAGTGTGGTAGGTTTTCAACAAGCACCCTCAGTGGCGGATTTAAGGGGGGCCTAGGGGGCTTGCCCCCTCCAAAAAAATTCTTCCAGATTCCATTTGGAAATTCGGAGGTGCGAATGTTTGATGGGCAAAATCCTGGCTAATACACTGCCCTGCTCCCCCCAACTCAAAATCCTGGATCCGCCCCTGACCCTGGTGAAAATTTTGTTCCACAGCCACTTTCTGGTGATTGTAGATGTGTTGTCAGTCATTTGTCCATCATAAGTTTTTTATCCAGAAATCTTAAAAGGATACCAAACTCGGATTTGGCTTATTAACATAATACTAAAAACGACTTTCCCGTCCAGTTATCTGAAATAAAATAATCCTCTGTAACCCTCAACAACCCTCAAAAGTTTCATGGAAAATTTGAAAACTCCGTTTAAAGTCTGCTTAACGGGCAACCGTGACCTACGCTTTTAGTGAATTACACGGCAACTGTGGAAGATACTTGCCACCAAGGACAATAATATCCAATTTGAGACATAGGGAATATGAGTTTTAGTACATTTCTGCCATTAACTTGGACGGTTGACGCCAATGATGCATAAGAAGGTGACAGCACGAGGACTTGTTGAAATTGTCAAAACGGTGAAGCTGTGGAGTTGTCTCCCTCAAAAACTGACAGCAACAACCAATGGGAAGCACACACGCGACTTGACGTTTGTAAGAGAGCGTCTGCTTTCTTGGCTTTGTGGTATTTAACTTGTCTATTTGCACTGTCGTAATCTTTGGTGAGTATTTGGTGTGCCTTCACTTTGAATATACTACATTTTGGTGGCAACAGTGGGACTTGAATCCAGGTTGCACGAGCGACGGTCAAGCATCTAAACCATTCGGCCAAGAGGCAATTACCACTTGGCAAGCGGCTTAGAGAGGCTTTATCTGACTGTACATGTCATCACAACCGGAAGTCACGCTTCACAACAGTATCCCTTTAAGTGTGTTTAACGAATGGACAAATATGTTCATCTTTCTTCAGCATGTACCACTTGTTTTTTAGGAAAGGATACATGTATTGGCTGATCTTCTGTCGCCCAGTTTAGAATACTTGTGGATCTTGCCGGAGCCTGATAGAGATCACATAATTGCCCAGCACGCCAATGCTCGTTACCTTCTCACAGTTGTGACTCATGCTCTCCAGGAGGCCAGCGGGGATATCTTTCAGGGGGAAGTGAATGATTTGTTGAGGCATATAGCAAAAAAGAATGAGATTAAGTTTCCACAGTTGATGAAGTTGTTGAGATTGGTGCTGAGTGGACTGACTGAAGGGCCAAGTGTGGCAGAAATTATGACTGTACTGGGACAGGAAGTAACACTGCTCCGTCTTGAACACTCTTTGGCATTGCTTGATAGTTAATGAAATAAAACATTGTGCTGGTCCATTTTGAAACATGGTATGCTTCCAGAAATCTTGACTTCTTGAGCAGAAGCCACATGTTTATGGGTACTGTTGTTACCCATAATTCAACATTACTGCCTCCCCAAGCAAACACTATAGTGACAACCCTTTCACTAGAGTTGGCTTTTATGGTCACCATTATCGTTTCAAAACATTAGCCTTTCACAAGCGGGATATTGTTTGATGTCCCAAACTTTCAAGAGACTCACTTTTGGGAGCCCATCCCATCTTATAGTAGGATTTGTAGTAAGTGGACGAGAAAGCATACACCGTTTACTCCAGAGTATTGAGTGACTTCATCGGCACACCAAAGGCTTGATGGCGGTGTCACGGATTGAAGTGAGCTAGTCGCTGTTCAAGGGTTTGGCTGAACGTGCTGGCTGAGATAATTGGGGTATTAAACTAACGCGCCTGTTTAGTGTACGTGTTTCAAAGTCAAAAAACAAACAATATGTGAGGCAAACAAACAACATGGCTGTTTTTAAAATCGAAAAGTAAGTAGTTCATTCATTCTTTCATGTATTTTCAATATTTAAGGCCTTGGCCACATGTTACATAAAATTTACAGGATAAGGCTGAACAGCTTTTCCCTGAGGGCAGTGGCGTGAAATACAAATTTCATTAGATTAATCTGAGCACTGGGCTAAGACATTTTCATTAGCTTTACAAATTTATGTATATTTGGTTCACGCCAGCACCACTCAGGTATAAATGCAGTTCTCAGAGAACAGTACATTTTACAAACACATAAAATGGTATTCAGTAAGTAGTTGCCATCTTTGAATATTTAGAATCTATGCGGTATAAGAGAAATTAGTGGATAGGTTTTCTTCAGCATCGCAGTCTGGCATAGGCTCACTTGGGCGTTGGTCTAACAAAACCGCAAATGTCTCTTGTTAAAGGACAACTGTAAATCCTTGACGTTTTGTTCCAACGAAACTTGAGTTTAAAAAAAGTTTTGCATTAGTTTCCACTTATTTATTTAACAGCACTAGCTACTCCAGGCGTTACGATATTCGATCAGTTGAAACCTGTCAATGAACAATAACCAGAAGTTGTCCTCCTTGATTCATTCCGGGTACTATTAAACAGCAGAGTCATCTTCTTACATGTATGTAGATGCACACACGAACGAAAACCTTTGTATGTCCCCGCGAGCCTGTTATTTTAGTTTTAATTGCGTTGCTGATGACAATGTCTTGTTTAGTGTACGTCTTTGCTACGGGCGTCACGGTAGCCGTTGCGTCATCAACGAATCTCGGCATAAAGTCGTAATAGAATTCGACGATACGAAGTTTTGTGTACAGTACAATTTGAACTAGTAAATCGATAGTAGTAATGGAATCATTTCTATTTCGGAAACGCTGTCGTCGATGTAGTTGACGTGACAGAATCGTGAAAACTGAGCTTTGCTCACTGCAAAAGAAGCTGGCTCGGTCACAAGACGTGAGGGTACTGGACAGAGACTAGTTCTTGGTTTGAGCGAGCTGTCGGAGACTCTAATAACCCCTCTCTGAGTAGACACAGAGGTGTCAAGTTGAACTCATCGCAGTCGGTGACTCGTGGTCCATTGCTTTGAAGCTGTTCTCTAGGAACATCGACGCATGGGGGTGTGTGAAATTTTCTCGAGAATCAGTGAGTCATCATTCTCCAGTAGAAGCCAGGCGGCTCCGCAAAGTCGGGAAATTTACATCATTTTGTAGTTCCAGCTAGAAGTCATAATTTATTAGTTTTCCCTGTGGATTAATAATAGTCGCCATCCCAGTTTACGTATACACTGTATGTACCCTGCACGGATTACGGGTAATCTATACACATACATGTACCCCTATTTACTCATGAGGAGGCAGTGTGGCATAGTGTCCTTCCTCTATTCAAGGTTGTATTTTCGAGTCACGTGGGGCTCAGTGCTGGTCGCTTGAGTCAAGTCGCTAGATCCTCAGCTCTGCTTCAACTAATAAAGCATACACTATTAAGATGGTCCAATGTGATCAGTGCGATGGGTCTTCCTGAGCGGCATGCATGCGTAGGTCTGGTACAACAATATTTTATTATTGAGGTACTGGGAGGATATATCTTATTCCAGTATTTAGCTACATGTATCCCTTATTCTTGACACAGAAATGATTATTCCGCATTTCCCATAAATTTAACATTTCGTCGCGCAAAAGAGATGAATTTTCCTTTGTTTCAGTTCAACGTGACCTTTGACCTCTGATTTGACCTTGACTTTGACCTTGCATCTATAAAATAATATCTGAAATGGACTCTCCATCCCAAAAAACATCGGAAACCATGAATTGCAGGATCCTAAACGGTATTGTGTTCAGAGTTTGGAAATTAGGCGAAATTCAAGATGGCGGAAGCCGCCATCTTGAATAATAAAAAATGCTCAAAGTTGCACAAAGTGCAACCAAGTTAATTTTATTCTCCTAACCACATGTAATAAATTTCCAAAAGAAAACTTTACAGTAAACAACATTGCAGGGTCAACTTTTTGACAACTAGAGTATTAACGTTTGATTTAAAACGTATCAAATCGAAACCGTATTGTCGACATTTCAGGCTGTATGACCGCCTGTGCAATTGCCACGGAAAACTCAAAACACGTGCGAAATCTTGGTCGTAATTACGGCCCATTGGCAATTATCAGTTTTTCGAGTAAAGGTCCATGAGCGTTTCATTGGGTGGGCTTGTCTACCGAAAATCCTGGTACTACGTGTTGTCACAGTGATTCTGATGGTGTGAGTGCCTTCTTCCACCACTTTCAACATTTACCTATACAACGTCTGCTTCAGCATGTGTAATAACACAGTATCTCTTCTTGACCCGCTCGATGTTGAATAGAAGGGAATAGCTTCATACACTCACAAAGAAGGTTGTTTGACGTGGCGTTATTAAAATAGTTTAGATTGGGAACAGGGGTTATCATGTTTCACAATCTGGAGGATAGGAGGCTCGCTAGTAGAGTGCCGAGGCTTTACCTAAATCTCCTGTAGTTTCGGAAACACTCCAAACGACCTGCTACAAAAGCTGGACAACAGCAACCAACACCACCTCTGGAGCAGAATGATTTGGGACATAACGCGAAGAGATATGACCAAAATGGCATTTTCACCCTTCCTCAAACAGCCGTATTTGCCGATCTGGGCTGTAGGGAGAGGACTCAATAAGTTCATACTGAAAGATATTAGCTATGTAAATGTTACATTTCTGTCTTACGAGTATCAGGCAACTGAACAGCGCCTCAATGCCATGGCCTTCCCTTGACAGTACAGGCTTCTTCAGCCACTCCAGGATTTTGACTTTTTCTTAATTGCTTTTTAACATTCACTGCTTACCAAAACTAAAAATCTGACTCCTCTGCTTATGCCCAATGGCCAGCTCGTTGTGGAATCTACTCGGCGATTGCAGATGTTATGGATATATGACTGCTGGTCAGTGAGCAGTTGTCTGTGCTTCTCTATCTCCTCCACAATCTTTCTCTGGTCATCCTCGTCCACGTCCACTACTCCTTTCTTGTACTTAGTCTTATTCCTCTCACTCCACTACGTGACATTTGCTCTTCACCGCCTTCATTCCACATGACTTTAATTCTCCATGGCAGTATCAAGGTAGGCACACCCACTGAAACTCTTTTACCACATGACCTTTTTATTGCTCAGCTCTCATTAAAATGCCCCCAGAACCTTTTATTCGTTTGATATACAGTATGCCTGTTCTTCGAATTGGTCAGCTGGTACTACAGTCTTGTCATCCAAGCGTTGACAGCTGTTCACAGCTTCCAGTAGAATTTTTTGACATTATTGGACAGGTGCTCCACACACAGCAAACTTCAATATAAAGTTCGAAAGAATTCTGTCAAGCTGCTAAACATGGTATAAACTTCTTGCCAGAAATGTCTGTCACCTTAGTCGAACACTTATCGCACGTTTGTCGAACTTTTGTCGTAGTTTAGGTTGACGTTATTGCGTCTAGCCGTTTATCGTTTATTTACGAATGGGGTTACGTGCAAATTGTGAAAATTAAGACAACGTACAAGGAGGCGCTATCGTATTCTAGTCGAAAAGAATTTCCACATTGTTTGGTTTATTTTGAAAACTGCTACACCAGCGCAGGTACCGTACACAATTACGGCGACCTGCTACGAAATTATATGCCACTATCTCCTTGAGACAGGGTTGTTGAAGAGCCATGTTTAGGTAAACCATCAATTCTTCATAAGACTTGGCCCCATTTGAGTAGACATTGAGTAACAACATGGCTGTGATGAGATTGTTTACCTACAGAGCGTCGGTTCTAGCCTTTTCGTTGACTATACTCTGCGGAAGTGTTACAGGTTAATACTCCGATGGCCCATGCCACCACTCCCAAAAAACAACTACTCCGAAAGTACACTCCTCCGAAAAAACACCGTTACTATGATTTTTTACTCGATCTTCCTTTCACGAATGGTTTATTTATTTGTTACTTACTACAAAATACCCACACAAAAATAAATTTGGAGAATGAAGTCCAATGACTTATTTCTACCATTATTACTGTCTTTGTAGTTAACAACTCTTGTATCCCATCAGCTTTGAAGTTCTCTTGATCCAGAGAAAATGCGACATGCACGCACCCAGGGGGGCTCGAAGGAGCCC
>NMRA01001191.1:30216-41767 GCA_002633005.1 Phoronis australis
TTCTTTCTTCAGATCTCTCTTCGCAAGTATGGTTCAGGAAGCAGCAGCCACATCTGCGGAGGATCAATTATTGATGAGAATACAGTTATAACTGCTGCGCACTGTGTGTAAGTTGACATGTTATTTAAGGTACTGCAGTCAGGGGTTTGTGAACTTGGGGGATATGGCATAGCTTTCCACGACTGAAGGCGTACTAGGAGAATTTCAGCTCCCCCCCCACCCCACTTTTCCTTCTTCACACCAGTCGCCAAGAATTTCATCCCAATGGGTCGCCACGTCGTCACCAACCGGCTTCGCAACCCCCCACAACCGACGTCAAGAATTCGACCCCCCCATGTTGAAGGCTGGGGCGCGCATGCAACAGGTGTTGAAAGCAAATTGCAGCCGCCATTTTGCATCAAAGTAGGTCACTGCTAAAAACGTGGCTTTTCTCATCTAAAAGCACAAGCAAATTAAACCCCTTGAAATCATTTTCAGTGCTTTCCTCAAAACAGCCGTCAAACTTGAAACACCCTTTAAAGTTAATTTCACTACAAGATGCTGTGGCTGCAATGCTGCCTAATGCCCAAACGGCGCGCAAGAGGAAACGCGTCGGTATGTAACCGCAGCTGATGATCACTTCCGCCCTACGCCACGTTTGCAGCCACAAATCGATTACAAGTGGCGCAAGTTACCCTAAAACAAGTTTCCCTACCTCGATAATGTAGAGTAAGTTGTCACAAATGGTGTAAGTTGTTCATGCTTGTTTAAATAGCGTCCAGTAACCACTCAAACCTAGTGACAACTCGCTCCAAGAGTACCTTGTTTTAGGGTACAGTACGTCTGTGTGTGAACGGCACTCAACAGTGTTACAGGCAATTTGTCGATACTGCAAACCCGTCATTAAAACAGAGTGAGTGTTTACAGTTGTTTACACAGTTTGGGATATTTTCAGGAGCGGAGGTGCCAGAAATTTTTACGTTGCAGCCGGTGAACACAACTTCAACTCTAACGAAGGAACAGAGCAGGTCGTGCGCGTCAGATCTTACACAAAACACTCCGGCTACAGCGTGAGTAGAATATACAGAGGAAGCTTAATGAGTGTTGCGTATGCGTAAAATTAAATCATCGATGAGACAATTTTGCCTTCCGAACACAGCATCCTCGGAAAACGGAAACCAAAAACGCAACATAGTTTTTAAAAACGTTCTGCAGATTGGAATAATTTGAAAGTTCCGTATTCTCGTCGTATTAAATTATGGGCAAATCTAGATGTAGAAATTAACTTAATTAAACGGCAAATTTGAAGTCATTTAAGAAGAAACTTCTCTTCCTATATTATTCGCGTCAGCTGAACATACTTCACTATCCCAACAGTAGCGTCATTGCCATCTACATGTAGAAAAACCAGCGGCTTACTCGAAATTGATGATCTTATGAGAAGGTGAAATTGGGTATTGTTATGAAACGCTGTAAAATAAATAGCAAAAATAGCTCAAAAACTAAGTCGGTGACCCCTCCCCCCGGAACTCATCAGATAAGATAAAATGGTGTAACGCTTTGAGTAGAATTCGAATATTCTCTATTGATCCCCGCCAGTCGGTATAATATTGCAACACTTGGCTTTCCTAAATGGCTGGGTTGAACTGAAGACCTGATTATGACTTCTTACCTCTTCTTAAAGGGGTAATAAACCTGAGACTCCTATCACAAAACACTTTTTTATTTAGTTCTCACCTTGTCTCATAGCTGATTGGTAGGTTTGAGAAGACAGACCTGAAAAGTTTTACTGCTTCAGACCAGACCCACTAACTTACTTGTCACGGGGGGCTAAATTGGGTCGCCCATGTAGTATGGCCGTCATGGGAAGTTCGGGCGGTGTATTTTGCAACTAATTTCGATTCAAACAAAGGAGCCAGAATGCGATGAAGCTGCGGAGCAAATACGCCTCTGATAAGAGCTGATCTGTGACACCAAGGCATTGTTTAACAGCCGCTTTAAGTAATATGATGCAACTTGCTATCCGTTTTAAATTACCATGAAGAGAGCGTGACTACAAAAGCTAAAAGTTAAAAGGACATTATGGGCAAGAAAAGTGATTTTCTGAGGTCAGCCTCAACTTGGAGTTGAACCTCCAACCATTTGCGGTCGTAGTTTAACGCTCTGCAGCCGCAGCTAAAGCACCGTAGATAAATGGCAAACTATGTTAAGTTTTTTAAACAGGTAAAGTCACCGGAGTTGATTTCAGGAGATGTCTGGCAGACAACGGCGAGAATTGGCGGCTACTAAATAAGATCAAAAATCACAACAGACTGTGTTGGTTTATAGCTCTGATCAAAGCTTATAACCGTAAGCCAATAATAATCCCGCGTTTTCAGCCGCAAAACCGATAATGTCACTTTAAACAGGCGTGAAATATTCAAATTTCAGTAACAAGAACCGAGCACTAATCGTTTGTTCTAATTTTCAGAGTCGCACAATGTCCAACGACATCGCTTTGTTGTTCCTAAGGGATCCGCTCACATTCGACGATCACGTCAAGCCAGTTTGCCTTCCCGCATCCAGCGCTGGTGATTTCAGTAACGTATTAGCTACTGTCACCGGCTGGGGAGCCACTGAAGGTATGGTCCATTAATCTTACAGGTATCTCAGTAAGTCATTCCCAGGATACTAAACACTGTGGAGATTTCATTGGTTGTGTCACCTACATGATGTGTACCTCACAAAGGCACGTCATTCTGCTAATACATGTCCTGACTGGGGCACAAATAGCAACACACGGCATTAACGCTTTGGAGTTAGGACAACACAAACGCGACTTCTGTTTGGTCCAATTTTAAATTCTGGTGGACATGATAGTTGGCGAACTCGAAATACAATTTCTTTTGCTGTCATTTAAGTCTTTTGACTTTTTGAGCCATCTGAAAATCCCACTCTATAATGAAATACTGATAATTTGACGTTACAATGATCGCAAACAATTGAACGCTTTGAAAACCCACTGATTAAAATCTCTATCAACACCGCATAACTGTTTGAAACGATGAACTTTTATCAGAACAAAAAATGTTTTCTTCAAGAGACGCAGCTTGCTTCAATATGTCTTAAAGTAGGAAGTTTTTCCTCAGAGGCCGTTACGAGTAACCTTTTCCGCAAGTCTGTGCATTTATTCACTGAAATACAGAGTCACCAAAAAAACGATTTAATAAAACCGCTACATACCGTTTTTGAATTTAGTAGACTGGAAATCAATCCAAAGATGATCATTACCAAAAACATTTTAATACTTTGTGAAATAAAAACTTCTTTTTATTAAAACCACTTATCAGTCATTTTACAGTGATTTTTCGGAAATAAGTAGAATTTAGAATTATCTATATGAAATTGTGCGTTTGTGTATATCGGTTTAAAGGAACATGCACATTCCGACGGGCGAATCTCCAACCCGCGCTCGTCACTTCTACTCATTCACATTTTCCACACATTCCTGCCATGCCTCATAAGATGAACAAATTTCCATTAAGTCGCCTGGTCATATGTTTTTCAAAGAGAGGCGTATGATAGACTCGTTGTAAAATCCTACAACTATCAGTAAATTGCGCTGGCAAAAGCGTGTCCTCTTTTTGTAAACAACGGGTGTACAGTACGAACAAAATTGTGTCCACTAAAAACAGTGGCATGCGCACAACCAGTTTCTCCAAAAGGAGGCACGACCGATCGAGTTTCAAGAAGGAGATGGGATCAAGGAGAGTCACATGTACACTTTACTGATATCAAATGTCGCATTAAGTGCTATATGCCGTTCAGAGTCTTGGTTTAAGTTGTACCCTATTTCGTCGTGTTTCGCTGTCACCTTAAACGTATTTCGAGGTACTACAGTTCTAAAATGAGTCTACTTACAGCAACCCCTCTCCGCAGGGTTGTCCTAAGACATCCCTGTGGAGCTACTCCTGGTTGCTCGCATGAGCTACATAGCTACGATTATCGTTCCCGAAGGCGCAAGATAACGGTACCGCCGCCAGTTCTCGGTTGCGTGCACGAGTGGTATACATATATAGCTATGATTATTGACACTGAAGGAGGAAGATAGCGGTACTGCCGCCCGTTCTCGGTCGCGCACACGTGTAGCATAATTTTCGACCCTAAGGCACAATATTATGGTACCTCCGCCCTCTCGAGTTGGCAACAATTTCACGCCATCTCCTCATCCCCAACCGATCACGCCCCGCCCCTACAGCGATCATCAACAGTACATTTTCCCCGTTACTTGGGACCAGTTCGTCAACTTATACTGGGTTTTCATACCGAGATTTTCCGTAGATAAGCCTACCAGATGAAACGCCCATGGGCGTTAATTCGGAAAGCTATGCTGAATAAACATGAGGGTGTTTATTTTGGTGTTGCTAAAACGCCTGAACATGTTCCAAATACACTCCCATGGGCTTTTCTACGGAAATTCCTAGTAGTTTGCCATTCCCACAGCGGGCATCATCGGTATTATCCTCATCTCATAATTTCATTTGTCAGCTACTGTAACCATGACAACAGCAGTATTACCCTATTACACCATCACTGTAGCCTTGTACACCTGCAATACATCTTGGCCTACCAATGTTCTCTGCCTGTTTGCTCTATTTCAGGCACTGGGGACAACTCGAAACTTCAGGAAGTATCTGTTCCCATAATTTCAAACTCTAAGTGTAACCAGATGTATACAGGACAAGTTGACAACACCATGATATGTGCCGGTTACGATCAAGGCGGCAAAGACTCTTGCCAGGTACAGATATATGTGATACTTAAACTTTTTTAACAATCTTCAACAAAAACTGTAAACAAAAGACCTCTACCTATCTGTCATTCCTGCAACCTGTGTTGACTGAGATACAACGTCATCTTTTCTCGGGTTTTGCATTTATTGTACTTTCGATAAACACCCATTTTCAGAATTTATTTGTATGTTTATTAACACTCACTCGATGTGGGTGGTGTAATGCTAACAGACGTGACAATACCACATGCGCGCACCCAGGGGGGGATCGGTGGACTCGTCTTCAAGCCGCCATTTTACCCGACATAAACACGTTGCCGGTTAAAAGTTATTGTTTGTTAGTTGACATTATGCAAGGGGGCGGAGCTTGCGATAGGTCAATTGTTCAGAGGATAGGGGTAGCGACAATTTAGTCAGGCAACTTAGTAACTCAAGATAGTACTGCACGTATTGGTGACTGAACACAAAACAAAAATTGAACACATTTAGATTTATCTTGATGTCCAAGCTTTCAGTAAAAAACATGGTAATAATTCTCGTACTTGTATCTTACAGGGTGACAGTGGTGGCCCGTTGGTTACTAAATTTGACAACAAATGGCACCTGGTGGGTGTCGTGTCATGGGGGTACGGATGCGCTGACGCAGGTACATTTTCAGATTTTTTATGTAGGACACCTTCCAAAGTGTCATTGATCAAGGATATACACGTAATCTTTGGCGTGAAATTAACAAAATTTCAGTACTGATCGATATACATAACTGCTATGGTGCCCACATGTACATGTACATGTATGGGTGCATATTGACGTCATCTATGTCTGGCAGAACGTCCGGCGTCGTCTTCTCACCAGGTAGCTCCCAAACCCCCTTAACGCATCCTGATGTTTCTCCGACACGTTTTTTATTATAAAAAGTGTGAATCGCGCCTAATTTTTGGACGGATCCGATTGTTGCTGTAACCCAAAAAGCGATTTTACTTTTTCGACTGCCTCTGCATCTATCACGTTCCATGGTGAATTTCCACGAACATTGGCAGATATATTTTTATATGAAGAGGACGCATCTACTCATTTTCGGATAAATCTGACCTCTGCTGCGCCCTTAGTGACAGTATCAGCTTCCGTAAAGTCAGTGTCTCCCTCTATGTCAGCCGAACCACTAAGGATCGTGTTTCTACTGAGGATTACATGTAGTTGTCGTCAACTTCATCTGAAAAATGCAATTCCTGTTGTCCCCCCTAGTGGCAGATTTGGTTTGCCATGCAATATCTGTCAAGTCCTTTGATAATTCTTTCAAAAAGTGTTACATGAACCCTGGTGTCCTTTGCAATGCATCAGTCGCGCACACGCCATAAGAGACCTGGGCGAACTCACGTTAGCCCTCCTATTGGCCAACAGGTTCTTCCGGAAAGAAGTTTTCAAGTCTCCACTCATTTCCAGTTGAGCAATACAATATCAGATGTAAACACGTGATGGCGCCATAGGGGTTCTTGTCCCTTAGCCTATGTTAATGATGTTACAACTTCTCAGTTCTACATTCATTTTTTAATTTTGACTGCTTTCTTATTGCCGTTGATTCGTACATCAGCCTTGTGCCAGCGTGCATTGACAACTCTCTTGGCCGAAAGCTCGTTAAGCTCATAAATTCAAGACTTGTTCTGGGCAAGTTTACACTTTTTTCTAAGGCTTTTATGACCGTTTGGCTACCAAAAACGGGTAACTGGCAATTAACAAACTCACACTCCTGTAGACGAGACAATGGTGCACTGCTCTGTTAAGTGGAGTAATTTCAGACTGGGCTACCGTGGTGAAGTTGCTTAGTGGCGCCATCTTCCTTTCCCTGTCGTAATTAAGTGGCGCCCATTCTACGGGTTACCCTACGCCTGTAAGTTGAAAATCTAACTAGAAATGAAAGGAAGCACTTGTTAATTGTGATTAAGCAATAATGATAATGGTCGTCATTTGGCACACGTCGTACAACTTACATGCAATACCATACTACTTATCGATGAAGGTTAACTTGCTCTAGGGTAATTAACTTGCCCTAGCACAAGCCGTGGCGGTATGGACGCAAACTTGGAGACAAGGCGGAAAAAATAACCAGCTGCGCGCTTGCTCAGTTACACACATTTGGGTATCTAATCCGTAATATTTGTAAATTGTGCCCATGTAGTGTGCACGCTCGGAAAGGAAGACTATGAAAATAGATTCCAGTACCAGTTTGACCATTTTCAAACTTAGAGCCGTCCGTACACCACCCAGACCATCAGATGACCGAGTTCTGTCGTAGGACGTCAATCTTCGTCATTACGAGGCATTTTGAGTTGGTGTCCAGTTCAGTTCCAGTTATAGTTGGAAACAAACTCCTGTGATTTCTGTGTGCAACAGTGCCAGTTTCCACTAACGGTCTAAATTTTATGTGCGCGGGTTGAAGGCTGCTTTACGTTCATTATCGTTGCTTCTTGTGGTATTTTTTAATGTAATCAACTAGTGTGACTTTGCGGTGATGAACACATTGTATCAATGCCTAGTGTTGCACTTGTTTGTTAATAGAGGGAGATATGGAGAGTCATTTCAGCAAAATTAAGTAAAACCAGGCTCAATTTTACT
Organism: Phoronis australis; assembly: GCA_002633005.1. Taxonomy (NCBI): domain Eukaryota; kingdom Metazoa; phylum Phoronida; family Phoronidae; genus Phoronis; species Phoronis australis. Next base: position 37,577 of record NMRA01001191.1, read on the forward strand.
GTGAAAATACTCATTGAATTATAGTTATATGACGATAATCCAGAAACGGTAACACTTTCTAGGTAATCCTGGCGTGTACGCACGTGTCACCACTTTGAGGAGCTGGATTGACGGAGAGAGGAGGCGATATTCTAGAAATCAGAAGGGAAACAAAGGAAACGGAAAAGGAAACGGAAATGGAAACGGAAATGGAAATGGAAAAGGAAAGGGAAAGGGAAACGGAAACTGGAAAGGAAACTGAAAAAGGAACGGATATGGAAGAAACGAGGAATAAAATTGCATCAATGACTATGTTCTAAGTTTTGAATAAGAGTAACAAAAAATCCAATGATTTTAAAGAAGAAATAAATCCGTGCCTTCTATCAAAAAACAACTTTTGATTTAGGACACCTCGTGTTTTGAAATCAGTTTCAGGTGTTGCTTAGTTACTCAGGTTATAAGTGATTTCTAGACTTGAGAGCTAACAGGGCTTTTCAGTTGCTGAGTCACGGCAGGATAGTTTCAGCCCTTAAGCAGCATGGTCGTCAGAAGAATTATGTGGGATTTATGGAAGTATACTTAGTTCCAACAAAGGACAAGAAATCGACGGCGTTGCTTTTGAAGAGCAAGTATGTCTTTGAAGCAAGTTGAAGTGTTTAACGTTAGAACACGGTACAGCGGCTTTAAGTTAGTGTTGTTCGGTTGTGCAGTGTGAAAACTGGCGATACATGGCGATTATGTTTCTGTCTAACTTTGCAAGTTAGCCACGAGCCAAATTATTTTGAAAAGTCAGCCTAAGTTACGTTGCTAAGCTCATTCGCAATACAAATCAAAACCAAGTTGGTAGCACCGGTCATTTCAAAATGACTCGAGCGCAGGGGGGTCGAATATTTGGGTCATATTTTAACTATCTTCAAGACGGTTACATCCCAATATCGAATTAAGCGGTGGGACGACATAATTACAGACTACCATTTTATAACTCCTTTCGTAAACGACAGGAATAAAAAAAACATAAAAAGGTTCAAAGAGCATCTGTTAATCAGTTGAGTAAGTTGTTTTGGGGTCGTTTAGAGCGTGGGGGGAAGCTGATCAATTCTATGAATTCCATTGTGGTCTGCTGCTCCTCTATTACTCAGTTTGATTTTCTTTCGAAGTATGTTCAGTTCTCGTGTGTTTTGAAAATGGAACAGGACATAAAATTCCACGAGTGAATGGACGCGGTCAGTTTGCGGAAGGACGGGTCAGTTATATGATTTTTGAAGATTTTTCTCTTGTACAGTACCTTCTCTGGATTTTTCCCTGAGACGGGAGTAAATTCCAATCAATTAGCTTAGTGGCCGATTTTGAGGCGGTATGTCTCATAATTTTTCAAACACCAAGTAGATACCTCCATTCCATGAGAAAACCAAAAGAAATCTGTAAAAGTTAATGGGTCATATTTCAGAATCACCTTACACTCTATCAACAAAGTTGCACTTAGAATTCGACCTATTGACCTTTAAATATTCGCGACGAAAATGTCCCATTTTTACACAAGAGAAACAACAATTTTCTAACATCAAAAACAGGTAAATGACGTGTGATGATAGAGAAGGTGTATAGAATTTAGAGAGTGTTACATAAGGATAAAATTGCAAGAAACGATTTTGTGTCATCCACCTCGTGGCAGGGGAGACAAATCTGAAGGCATGATTACAGTGAGTTGTCTGCAGTGCCACCATTTCCTGGACGCTTGGCCCGTGTGTAAATTATCGTTAGCCAAATGGGTGAACGTTACGCACCTAAATTACGTGCGCAAGTTAAGTCTTGTTAGAGGCGTGAAGTAATTTGCAGAGTAAACTATTTACTTTAGGCATCAAATAATTACTTTACGCCGATAAATGTTACTTTACTCCGCCGCAAATAATAATTTTACGCCATTAAAATTACTTTACGCCGCAAATAATTACTTTACACCGTTAGTAGTAACTTTACACCCCAAATAAATAATTTATGCCTCTAGCGGGAATTACTTTACTCACGTAATTTACGTGCGTAACGTTCACTCATTTGGCCAACGATAATAAGCTTTCCCCCGAGGCTTCAGCTGCATTTGAGTTTTCATTACTCCATTCGTTTCAGTAAAATGCACTTTTTCGTGAGTGGGTGCAACCTATCCGATACCTCCGTGGGGTGCATCATCCTTGCAACTTCGCTCCAAGAGTAGAAGGGTAATATGTATAGCTACTGAACTCTGACGTCCATCTACGGTATGAGGAATGTCAAAACTAATGCTGCGTGTTCTATTTTCACCCAACCTGAAGCAAGATTTGAGTGAAATACGTGAGAAGAACATTCTCAGTATTCTCGGTATAATGTTTCATAACTGGGTCTATAAACAAACACTTTTGCTATGTCGCTCGTTACTGGGTAATTACTCTTTAATAGTTCTTCTTCTTGGGCAGTCGTCCCCTAAAATTATATTTAGGCCCACAGCTGGGTGTTTTTGTGATTTTCAATGCTTAGTGTATCATTTCATGAAAGTTTCATAAAAACAGATGATTTTTCTTACGTGGTGCCCCATTTGTGGCCTTTTTATTTCATAAATTGCAAGATGTGGCTAATCAACAGTCCGAGAAGCATACTGTTCGCTGTGCTGTCTTGGGCGTATTTCTATCGCTGGCCAAATGTGTAAACGTTACACACGTAAATTACGTGCGTAAGTTAATTCTTGTTAGAGGCGTAAAGTAATTATTTAGATGCCATCTACATAGTATGTAAGATACTATTTACATCCAGGCGTCATCATCTTGAACTTTTGTCTTAACTCACTGAAACTCTTTAAGCTTAAAAATCCCGAATAGTTGTTATCGCTGCTTTACTGTGTATTTATCATAGCAAATTTTTGGCGACTTTTATTGTATAAAAGTGAAGCACTAGGTAGTTACAATTATATACCTTTTCCGAAAACTGACCATCAATTAGTTATTTTATCAATTGATTATTTTTTGCTTAATTTTAAAATTTACTTTTTGAAAGTTTCCACTGACTGTCGAAAATCTCATTAACTGTAGACGAATCAGAGTTTATCATTTCGGTTCACGAAGTATTAACCTAAATAACCACGAAGTTCTGACCTCGAACATGTATCGGTTCCTAAAACACGAAGTACAGGTTCGAAGTATATAGATACACCGGAAGGGGCACTGACTCAACTAAAAGTCTAAACAAGTTGACTTCAACAGCAAGAATCTGCTAATAAAGTAATAATATCGATACTACCACGAAATCAAAATTAGCAAGAATATGCATCATGGATTTCATGACCATGACCCCGCGGTCAGCTTGAATGCTGTGATGGCGGACGGCAAAATCACACTGGCTAAAAGGCAGAGTAATACACGTGAATTTAACTGGTAACTTCGCCGGCCTTGATTTCAGGGAATATGAGGTAGACGATGATGAGAAATAGAGACTTGTAACAAAATCACAAATATTACAACTGTATCGTATTATTTCCGCTTACAGAAAGACGTGCGAGGCTATATGTTATGTTAATGACTTCAAGAAGTCTAAATAATTATATATATCCAAAAAATCTGATTTTCGGCATTAAAACCGACGATGTCCCTGATCATGCACTGTTAATTGAACAAAGAAGCACAGATTTTTCAAATTTCGTGCGAAAAACTTTGTGAAAATTCGGTGATATCCAGAAAAAAATAGCAGCATTTTATGCATGTAAAGAAATATGTTCCTGCGATAACAAGCATTTGGCAGCTGCTTCCGTGCACATCACAACATTTTATAATCATCAAGGATTTCAAATATACAGCTTTCTGGGTCTGCATTAAATCTTCAAAACACACAGGAGGAAAATTACAAAATTTCTTTAGAAGTCTGCTAAGTGGGCAAGAGTGACCTACGCTTTTAGCGAATTACATGACAGCTATGGGGAAAGATCACCCAACAAGAACCATATTATCCAATCTGCGGCATCGGGAGTATAAGTTTTTAGTTGATTCGTGCTTTTATTTGTCGCAAATGACGCCAACGATGCAGAACGGATTGGCAGAAATCGTCAAAACAGGGTTTAGCATCCTTTTAAAAGTCATCGCACCATTACATAGAATTCCTTGGTCATTGCATGACCACACAGTACCCTTTTATACATGTATCAGGAATACCTGTAGTTACTCTCATGCCTAATGTAGGGTAACTGTGGTTGGT
>NMRA01001192.1:0-12969 GCA_002633005.1 Phoronis australis
TGCCGTTGCCGTTGCCGTTGCCGGGTGACGTTTTATATAAACCAAAGCGCATTTACAGGGTTTTGACGACAATCACATCGCCAAACAACCACATGCATGCTTTTTAGCATTATGTACGAGGTTGACTGTTATATTGGTATTCGATAGTCATGTGTAGGAAGTGGACAACAAAGTTGGTTGCAGAAATATTTTGAGTAAATGTAAGAAAACAGTATCAAATTTGGGATATGTAAAACTCACGCCTGAAATAAGGCATAGTGATAGATTTAACAAAAGTTAACCAAGACTAAAACTATTTCAAAATAAAAACCCTATTACTGCACGACTGCGTGTTGTATGGATACAGTGACTTACTCGACAATCTACGCATTTTACAAGGAATTGTGATATCGGATTTATTTCTACCACAGGCAAAGACTTCAAAATACACTTTAGGTTAGTACTTTGCTGTGTCCGTTGACCGATATCCTGCTATGTATATTAAGCAATGTCATGGCTGTTCCGTGAATCTTTTTGATAACTGTGTACAGAAACGTGTTATTGATGTCGTCCAGTGGAACATCCTTCGTGTGACAATTATTTAGTAACCAACGCACATTTCGAAGGTTTTGACGGCAAACACCTCGTGTTGAACCCAGAACGTCCAGTCCACCACATGCATGCTTTGTTCCAACATATACCCAGGCGACTTGGTTGGTACTCGATAGAAACGTATGAGTATGATGAGATACGATAACTTTTTATTGCAGATATATTTTGAGTAAATGTATATGACCGTGTAAAACTCACGCTTACAGTTAACATTGTGACAGTATTGGTTAACTTTTGTTCAATCTAACACTATTTTAAAATAAAAACCCTATTACAAACTGCACGATCACGTGTGCGGAATTTAGAAGGAAAAGTTGAGATCGGATTAATTCATACCACAGGCAATGACAATGGAAATTTCAATCAGGTGACATCAAAACAGGTAAATACGTTGTCTTAGGGTCGATTAACAATAATGAGCCTCAAAACAGTACACAGAATACCTTCAAATTTATAAAAAAAGTTATTAAACGCTTGAACACATAAAGACATGAGATATTGAACATGTCCAAATTCCACCAGTAGGTGCGTGCTCGGCATTGGAACACATAAAGAGATAAGCAACTGATTCTTGACAGGGAGACTACACATATGGTATTTTCTAATTACTCAGAAGGCTTGAACATATAGTTTTATCCGTTACCGTGAGATGTCACAGTCATCCATAATATGGATTCACCAAATTTTCCAGCTATTGCACAACCTTTAAAGGTTCACCATATTGATAGAAGTACCTAACAATTAACTTTTAATACACATGCATAACAGTACCTCCTTGATGGTGATATTCAAGTTCATGTGGTAGACCATAGTGTCCACCTACTTCAAGAAGTTTAAAAAGACCGTCAACTGAGAGCAAGAACAGAACATGGTCAGGGTCATACATATTGTGATTGATACTGTATATGCAGGAGATACTACACAGAGTCAATCAAAAGTGATCTAAGTCCATCCATGTCCTGTTAGAGACTACTTCACGGAAGAGCCAAAGCCTCTAGCTCGAAAGGATCCAAAAAATTTGGCAATGGTCAGTGAGCTGTTGCTTTTATTTACATTTTTAGTTTCCTGGTACTAAAAGTATGCTGCTCCCCTGTCAATGACTTTGCACACTAATTTCTGAACCTTTGGCTGACAGGACCTTTTCAAAAAATTCTAATTTGTTGTATTATAGGCGTTATAACACTTGAGAACCTTAAGAGTATCGAGCTGTGTCTTACTAATGCAGTATGAAACGTAAGCAACGTTACTTTACTTTTTCCGTTTTGGATATTCGTAGGTCCCAACGGATCGCGGGTATGGGTATGGCGTGTATTAATAAAATTTACAGTCGACAAATCAATTGCTTTCAATACTGCTTCTGCTTGTGAAATCTGCAAAGGAATTCAATTAACGCCATTCAGCATGCATTTTGGGGCCTTGAACGTAATTTAGATTCAGTCATGCTGTTGTTTTAGTATGTTAGGGCTTGTATTAGTGTGTTAGTGCAATTGTCAGTCGGGATTAGAAAGAGCGCTAGCGTCTGCACAATTGTACCACCAAGACCTGCAACAAATGTCTAGTGTAATAGATTTAATGGATGTATGAAGATCTGTTCATTTGAAGTACATGTGCGTCATCACGATCCAAACACTTATGCTTGAGTACAACCCAGAGTACTGGAAACCACACCGTTGTCACCGGTGGAGAGCTGTAAATGCAAGACTCAACTGTTATCAATAACACAATTTAATCAGCACTATCGTCCTTCATGTATCTGGAAAGACAACATCTCACAGCGTGCGCTCTCACGGAAGTGCAACTTACGGGACTTTTTTACCTTTCCATCTCCGGTTATCGGTGACATTTTAGTGGTAGCGAGGTCAGGGTGCTGCTTGTCCAGGTCCTGTATCATCCTAAAAAGTCTCTATATTTCTCTCTCAGTTTGAATATTTAAATTTATCTCAGAAATAATTGTTAACATTTATGTTAAACATTGAAATACCAATATTTAAACGCAGTTCACAAAACGAAAATGAAGTAATAATATTTTAGAACACAAAGAGTATTTCCTAGATCACTTCTGGAAAATTTAGCATTTAAAAGTGACTCCACATAAAAACCAACAGGTAGAGTCTATACCCAAATCACAGATTTTTTTGAAACTTAGAAGAATTTCCATTCATTATTTTTTATGACCTGTACCTCCATTTTGCAACAAAATTGGGCATGGAAGTAGGCATGTTTGAATGCATTTTACTAGCATGTGTGGTACGGTCAAAACAAATGAATGATACGAATTGAAAGGACAATGGCTGAACAATTTAATGGCATAGCTTTCAAAATCCTTTTTTAAATTTGGCACTCTGTAGCAGCCATAACTCACCTTTCCCGAGATTGAATTTATAATAATTTGTTCAGTCATTCCTAACCTGTTCATAATCTAAAATCAAAAATGTAGCCTCTAATGTGGTTTTTGCGTACGAAGCATTACACAAACTGCACTTCGTCCTTTTGCATGTTCTCAGTTGCCTCTGCTACCAATAGGAGGCTCTTGGAACATATAATTAGCTTGCGAAAAACGACATAAAAACATTGTATTTTGGAGAAAAGGCAGACAGCGTTATTAATTACCATTCTCTGAAAACGGCATTGATGATTATTGCTTTACAAAAAATATGTACGTAAATCAACTGGCATTCGTGCTTCTAAATGATAGATAGCGCTGCTTTTGTTTACGTGGAGACTGAAGACGCATCTAGAATAAGAGCAGTAACACGAGGACCTTAATTGCTATAATTCAAGACTTCGCGAGATATTGCCCTGTATTTTAAATGAAAACACGTGGTTTTGGATAAATTTTAGAGAGGTTCTAGTGTTACTGAACTCACCCCTGCCTTACTGTTGTTTTCCATCTGCCTTGTTCTTGCCACAGGCAAAGGAAGGCACCCAAGGTGGATGTGGCCCCCTGGTGTTCAGTGCAGAAAATTCTTCAAGTTGTCAATAGTCATTGTAACTTTGGGTTCATATTGTAATGTCCCTGCCGGTTGCTACAAATTTTAGTCGCCACCAGTCGCCAGAAATTTGGTGTTTGCCCCCCCCCACACNAACTCTTGGTGTTGAAAATCCGCCATGTCTAGAGATGTTAGTGTATTTTAGAGAAATTGGTTTCCCATTTTCTCAGTATTTGTAAGAACTTACCGTCACCTACATGGAACGTTTTCCACACGCGAATTCCTTGGGTGAAATAGTAGGGATTTGGGAATGTGCTTTTACCAGGAACTGAGTGTTTTGGAAAAGACTGTTGCATTGACTGAACATGTATACACATAACATACCTTCACACGGCCACTGGAAACTAATGCTTCTTTCAAATCCAGAAATTTTATGATATTGTTACCTTCGGCTACAAAGTACTTCGCATGTTGTTTGAGTGGAGCCATCTTGCGACCACAAGAGATCCTTTCCATTCAGACTTTCACTAAAGTCACATCTCTGAACAGAAATGCCGGTAGAATTTGACAAGGCTGCTACGTTCAGGAGGAGAGGAGCAGAGTGGTAACATCCAGCATTACCCGACTCTCCCACGACTCATTGTTCAGTCAGAAATTCACCGACTCGGGGTAGTACGAGTCCGTACTCTGGCACAGGCCTTGCATTGTGAGGTACTTTCCTGTATCTCAAATGTTCAGTGGTGTCTTTAACATAACTCACTAAAGCACAAAGCTTTTGTGATCGGATTTTTTGCAGAATAAACTCTAAAGGAACATGAAGGCCCATCGACATGGTCCGCCATTTTGCCCTTTTAAAATGCACTTGCTTCTCTCAAAACCAGTCATTACAAATATCAATTCTTACTCGTTTAATCTTAAAGGCATTTATTTCCATTTAAAAGTTCTACAGAGTGTTTAAATTAATCTGATAATGTAAAAGAAAAGAAAGAATACAGGGTTACGCGTGCATTTTTTATATAATTATCCTCAAGCTTAACCTCAACCGACTCCCTCAGTGGGCAAAGGTCATCGGCTTCAGTTTTGATACTAGCCGCGTAATAAACCCGGAAAACATCTGGTTTTCATTTAAAAGACTTTAGACTTGGTTTCTATAACCAATTAAAGCAGACTTATTGGCTAAAAGTTTGTTCAAATGGTCTGTAAACTCTGCTCGTCATTTCCAAACTATGAAAATAGACAGTTTTGCAAGACAATTTTCACTAAAGTGCAAAGTTGAGGCAAGATATTTTATTGCTCAGTCATCAAGACTAACTCTATAACTATGTTCAAAACGTCACATAAGACTACAAGGTGTTTTATGGCAGTAAGAAGGTCACAAAAATGGCCACTAAAATTAGCCCCAAAAAGTGGTCTGTGGATTATCTCCCTTGTCTAGTACAAAAGTGTCAGCTTTTAATAAATGGCACAGAATTATGCACAGCATACGTTGGTTATTGATCTATTTTGTATGTTACCCATTTTTGTTGCTGAAAACATGCGATTTTGAGACGGCTAATATGCCCAATTGTGCCAATTTGTGTTATCATGCTCCAGCGGCAAAATTAGGGGTCATTGAGTGCAAAAAATTTGGCATTTGGGTTTTGTTAGGATACCTACGCACGTACAAAAATGAAGTTGTTTTAAATTTTGACGTATAGACTGATTTTTGAAAATCTACTGGTTTTTATATGGACTGCCTCTTAAGTAAATTCGACCTTGTTATTGTGACCGCTGTTTTAATATCAATGAGCTCTGTCTTTTGCTAAATACTATGATTTTTGAGAGAATGTGAGCTGAAACCAGGTGAGAAAGAGTGTAAATGAAAAAAGAGATGCCTGAATATGTAGATGTTTCACTTTACTTTTCTATGTTAAACAAACTCGCATGCAGTCAAAACAAGTAACTTCCAGGAGATTTACTGCTTAGCAGCACCATACGTTTTGACTCTGGTGTCATTAGTGTAAGTGGTACTGCAGCACATTTTATGTTATTTGAATTTATTCATGCTGTCTTTCTGGGTACGTTTGGGCTTGTGTCAGTAGGTTAGTGTAATTGTTAGTCTGGATTAGAAAGAGCATCAGCGTCAACGCGAATACACGAGCAAGACAATTAACGAAGGTGTGGTACAACCGAATGGTGATAGATTTGGTGGATGGAGAGGTGTATCCATTTAAAGTACATGTGCGTCTTCACGAACCAAACACCAAAACCTGAGAACAACCCAGAGTACAAGTAAAATTCAGCCAAAACTTAAAATATTTTACAACGATAGTCATAGGTGGAGAACTGTAACTGCAAGTGCCACCTAGACAAAAATATTATTAATAATAAAAGCTATACACCACTGTAGTCTTTCATGAATGGGTAAGACAGCAATTCATGGCGCGCGCCCTCACGGAAGAAGGAGCATGCGAGACGTTTTTACCTTTTCCACTCTGGTGTTATTTTGTGTTCGTGGTTCAGCAACATCTTTGGTTCACTGCCAGTGGTGGCAAGGCCATGGTCTTTGTTGTTGGAAGCCTGTAAGACCCTAGAAAAGAATGTCTACATTTCTCTAACGTTTGTATCTCAGAAATGACAGTTCACATTGATGTAAAACTTTCAAATAAATTGATTTAAACACGGTTCAGAAAACGAAAATGATAAGAGCATCTTTTACAACTTTAAAAAAGTTCTGAGATGACTTCTGGAACACCTTCATTAATTAAATTCGATCCTGTTATTGATGCCATTGTTTTACCATTAGTGTGCTTTTTGTCCTAAGCTAAATTTTACGGTTTTTAAGAAATAATTTATCGCGCCCTGAAACCGGGTGTGAATTGACGGGTCCTAGAATGCACATACGGTCAAACCATGTAACTTCCAGGATGTTTACAGCTTAATGGCACCATACTTTTTGGCTGTGGTGTCATTCGTGTAAGTGGTCCTGTGGTTTCATCCCACTGCTCGTGATGTCAAATACCGCATGCCGCATGCTAGCGGTATATTAGTCAGTCCAGTGGTTCGAAGAAATTTGGCGAAGTCTCTAAAAACCTACAATAAAATTCAAACGAAGTCAACCCCTTGGAGGCAATGAAATCGTGTGATCTGAATTGAAATCTACGAGTGAGAAAGAGTGTGAGCAGAAGGTGTGAATTCAAGGTATTCATTGTTCTGAAAGCTTAAACGTCCAAAAATCTATAAATTCGAAAGTCCGCACCAGTCCGAAGCTAAAAGTTACAACTTTCATGTACTAAGATTTTGAAAAGTTGTTTGGAGAAGAAGGTTCGGGTATTTTTATGCATGTGCCTATTTGAAACTACTTTATGGAACCCTGAGAACCCGTCGGAAGGATCAAAACAATATTCGGCAATGTGCAGAGATGTTGCATTTAGTTACATTTTCAAATATTTGTTTACCACCACTACAATCTTGCTGCTTATTGTCGATGGCTAAGTAACAGGTTTCAGGTATAATAGACCTTCGGACTAGTTTCGAACTAACTAACTATTCTTTTTTGTCGGATTTGTGAACCCTCGGGGTTAAAGGGCTCTTTTAGAAATATATTCAATTGTCAGATCATTTGCCTTTAGACTTGTGAACCTTCATAGTATACAGCTCTACCCTATTTATACCAATTCAGTATGAATCGCAAGCAAAATTATATTACATTCTTAATTTTAGTCTTCGTTTGTCATTCTTCTTCTTCCATTCTCCTTCTTCCGTCTTGGTAATCCAGGGGTCGCAACCTATCGTTGTTGTGTGAGTATAGCAAGTAAATAAACAAAACCGTGGAATAATAAAATTTACAAACAATTGAGAAATCAATTGTTGTTTTCCATTTGATACTTGAATAATCAATGTAATTGAAAAATCCTTCTCCATGCCATGGGTGTAATCGATCAAGGGAACCACTGCTCAGCTCCACCTGGTTATGGTATCTGCAGAGGAACTCAGTTAACAGAATTCAGCATGCACTCCGTCACCAGGATCGTCATTTGGATTCAGCCATGCTGTTTTTAGTCAATACGAATGTACCAGCAAGACAAGTAACAAACGACAAGTGAAAGCGAATGGTGATAGATTTGGTGCCTAGAGAGGTGTATCCATTTAAAGTACATGTGCGTCATCACGAACCAAACACTAAAACTTGAGTACAAGCCAGAGTACAAGTAAAATACCGTTATCACTTTAAAGCTGTTACAATGATCAAGATACCGCAAAGTTGTCACAAGTGTCAGTCAGACCAAAATGTTGTCAATAACGAGTTACACACCTCTATCGTCCTTCATGTATCTTTTACGGCAGCATCTCATGATGCAGCCTAAGGGAGAGTGCAACTTAAGGGATTTTTTACGTTTCCGATTATGGTATCATTTTGTGTTGGTGGTTCAACGACATCTCATTGTTCTGTGCCAGTGGTGGTAAGGTCAGTGTCCTGCTTGCTCAGATCCTATAAGACCCTGGTACAAATGTCTATATTTCTCTAACTTTGAACGTTTACATCTCAGAAATAGGTGTTCTGATTCATGTAACACCTCCAAATACTGTGCTTTAAAGACAGTTCACAAAACAAAAATGAAGAGCATATTTTAGAACGTTAATAGAGTTCTGAGGTCACTTCTGGAACACTTTCATGAAATGAAATTCGATCGTGTTATTGATATCATTGTTTTACCATTAAAGTGGCTTTGCCTTTTGCTAAATTTTACGGTTTTTGAGGGACTGTGCCCTGAAACTAGATGTAATACAACGTATATGAATAAAATAGATGCCTGAATGACTTGACTTTTCCAAATCAAACAAGGCTTCTGTACAGTTTTGATGACTCGTAGAAAACACAGACAGTCGAAGCATTTAACTTCGAGGATATTTAGGGGTGGACGGCACCAAACCTTTTGACTCTGATGTCATTCCTGTAAGTGGTCCAGCGGCACCTTTGGTACACTCTCACTGCTCGCGACGTCAGATCCCGCATGACAATGATATACTGGTCAGCCAATGTCCAGTGGTTTGACGAAATTAGGTCAATACCTTAAAAGCCTACAATGATGTTCAAACAAAGTCATCTCATTGGAAGCAATGAAAACTTATGATCTGAATTGAAAAGTACAAGTGAGAAAGAGTGTGAGCAGAAGGTATGAAATCACTTATTCATTGGTCCGAAGGTTTGCAAGTCCAAAAATCCATAAATCCAAAGGTCCAAACTAGGTCGAAAGTCCATTAGTTTGAAAGCTACAATTTTGAACTTTCATTTACTACAGTTAGCAAAATGTCCGGAAATTTGTATGTACGTTCCTGTTTGAAACTACTTTCTGGAAGTGCCAGTGCCTCCTCTCGAAAGGATCCAAACAATGTTAGACAGCACTTAAACGCTGTTACAATGATTTGGACACCACAAAGTTGATACAGGTAGACAACAGTAACTGCAAGTGTCAGCCAGACAAAATGCTATCAATAACGAAAGTTTCATACCTCTATCGTCCTTCGTGTACCGTGTAAGACAGTATCTCAGGGTGCGACCTCACGGAAGGTGCAACTTCAGAGATTTTTTTACCTTTCCAATTACGGTATCATTTGAGTAGGTGGTTCAGTGTTATCTTTGGTTCTCGTTCAGTAGTGGTGAGGCCATGATTGTTCAGATCATGTATTACCTTCGAAATAACGTTCAAATTTCTCTAACTTTGAAGACTCGTATCAGAATAGCAGTTCAGATTTAGGTAAAATGTCAAATACCATGATTTAACACCGTTCAAAAAACGAAAATAAAATGATCATATTAACTGTTTTTCTGTGATGACTGCTGAAACATTTATTTTCATCGAATGAAATTCCACTTTGTGATTGATACCATTGTTTTAACATTAATATGCTTTTGTTTTTTTTTCTTAAATTTACAGTTTTGTGCCCCGAAACCAGGTGTGAAACAGTGTTCCATGAATAAAGACAGATGTTGAATGACTGGCGAGTAAATTTTGAACTTCGCTTTTTCAAATCAAACAAAGATGGTTTCAGACGAACATTACTGGTGACATTCGTGTTAGTTGTCCGGGCTTACCTTGGATATAATGTCACTGCTTTCGACGTTAAATTCCGAGCGTCAATGGTATACTAGTCAGCCAAAGTCCACCGTTCGAAGAATGACAAAGTCGCTATTAAATCTACAATACGGTTAAAAGGAAACCAAGCCTTTAGAAGCGATAAAACCTACGTGACTTCAATTTAAAACTAGAAGTGAGAAAGTGTGTTTGCTGAAGGTATGAAATCACGGCTTTCATTTTTCCGAAGGTTTTTAAGTCCACAAATACACGCAAGTACGAAAGCCCATAACTGTGAAAGCTAAAAGTTCAAAATTTAATGACATGAGGTTCTGAACGGTGATTTGGAACAAAGTATTTTGGGATATTAAACAAAACTAACTTTCTTGTCTGTCGGAATCGTGAATCTTGGACCTGATAGGGCATTTTCAAAAACAGTTTCATTTCTCGTGTTATGGGTGTTTGGACTTGAGAACCTTCAAAGTATCGAACTACAGTTATTTATGTTAATGCAGTATTAAAGCAACCAACGTTAGTTTACCTTCATAATTTTCATTCTAAATCCTTCTCCTGTTTTGGTTATCCGTGGGTCGCAGCACATCGTTGGGGTATGGCTTTTAAATAGACAAAACGTGTATTTTACAAACAACCGACAAAATCAAATATTTCAATATGCTCCCAAGAAGCGCCACAGTAATCAATTTCGTCGGAACGAGACTGTCAGCCGACCTTTTTACAGTAAAAACATGTATGCAAATTTTAAAATTCATCCATAGAGTGGTTTGGTTGACAGAGGGTGGACGACAAAAAGACTCGAAAACAGTAAAAAATAGCCACTAGGTGCCGCAAAATACTCCCAATCCATCCGGAAATGAAAGATAGACATCATTTCACTAATTTATGCCTATCTGCCAAATTTTATGAAAATCCGCCAAGGAACCTTTGAATATACATACTTTAGGTAAACTTTAAAAAATTAAATTGCCACTAGGAGGCACACCGGAAGTCCAATCCGTCCTGAAATCTTTGTCATCCGTTGTCAACTTAATATAAGGATACTTGCTAAATTTAATAAAGATCTTGCAGAGCCATGGGCTGGGCGCAAAATCAAAGGAAAATGCCACTAGGAGGTGTCACGGTAGTCGAAGTCGTCGGAAAGCCGTTGTCCGCTGCCTTCTTCACAGTAAGAACATATATGCCATTTTTCACAATCATCCTTAGAGTGGTTTGATTGATGGAGGGGTAGGCGCCAAAAATATACTCGAGGGCAGTAAAATTTGCCATCTCATTGGCCCATGAGTCAAGTTTTATGAAAATCCGATGACCTTTGAAGAAACAGAGATAAACGAAAAAAAATGCCACCGGTAGGCGGATCCGTCCGAAATTCTTTGTCAACTGTCGTCAGCCTTATAGAAGCACATCTGCCAAATCTCATCAAGGTCCTGTGAGGATTTAAGAGATACAGCTGTGGACGCCGTATCCCGGACGCCCAGACAACCGGGCAGGCAGAGATGACAAACACTCACATATAAATATGCGGGCGAATAAAAACGTCTACATTTCTCTAACTTTAAAGCTTCGTATCAGAAATAACTGTTCAAATTTATGTAAAATTTCAATTCTATGATATAAATACCTTCTACAAAATGAAAATGAAATGCTCATATTTTAGAGCACTAACCGTATTTCACATCTGGATCATTTTCTTTAAATGAAATTCGGTCTTACTGTTAATGACGGTGCCTTACTATCAATGTGCACTTTTTTGTGCTAAACTCTATGGTTTTTGAGAAACTGTGCCCTGAAATGAGGTGTGAAACAGTGTACATCAATAAAGTCAGATGCTTGGATGACTGGCGATTAAATTTTTCAATTCGCTTTTCCAAATCAAAGAAGTGTCGGTCATATTTTGATGACTCACAGGAGTACAAACGTTTAGTAAAAACCAGAAGATTCTATGATATTTACAAGTGAACGGAACCTTGATACTATCTCATGGTGCACGCCCTCAAAAAGAGGCAATTTTCGAGATTTCTTACCTTTTCGACTCTGGTGTCATTTTAAGGTGATGGTTCAATGCTATCTTTGGTTCGTTGACAGTGAGGGCCAGGCCAGAGTCCTGCTAGTTAAGATCCTGTATGACCCTAGAAAAACGTCCAGAAATAGCAGTTCAGATTTAGGTAAAACTTTCAAATGCTGTGATTTAAACTCCGTTCATGAAACAAAAATGAAATGATCATATTTTAAGACATCAACGGTGTCTCTGAGATCACATCTCGAACCTTTTCACGAATTAAACATCGATTAAGTTACTGAAACCGTTGTTCAATCAGCAATTTGATATGGCCTTTTTAAAAAACGTTTTCCTACCGTATTACGTGCACGGATTTGACGACCTTCAACACATTGAGCTGTACACTATGTATATTTAATGCAATATGAAACGCAAGAAATGATAATTTACCTTCATAAGTTGCACCTTAAATCTTTCGGAATTCGTTTTGGTTATCCGAGGGTCATGGGGGTATTGTTGGGGCTTGGGTGTGGCGTGTAAATAGACAAAACATGCATGGATAAAATTTACAAATAATCGAAAAATCGACTGTTTTCAATTAACCACACACACATCTATTGAAAAGACCTTGTCCTTGTCAAACTGTTTTAGTAATAATTAGGTTTTTCTCGAAATTGTGAACCTTCGGCCTAATAGCACCCTCTAAACAAGAGCAACGCAGAGCGTTGAAATGCGCCCACAATTGCACCGTATACGGTATCCTTCTAGGGTTGTTTATTGGTACCATAAAGTGGCCAGTAGAGGGCATATATGTAGTATGTTGCACTTTGCAAAATGGAAAGGCATGGTCATTGTCTCCTCAATAGGCTAGGTCATCGTCTGTTGTTAACATCATATAATTACACTTATTAAATTTCGTAAAGATCCTGCGAACGGTTTAGGAGATACAGTCATAGGCGTAAAAAAACAAAACTGCCACTAGGAGGCGCCACAGTAATCCAAATCGTCTGAAAATCATTGTCAGCTGTCTTCTTTATAGTAAGCACATACATGCCAATTTTCACAACCATCCTATGAGCGGTTTGGTTGATAGAGGGGTGGACGCAAAAATACAGACTCGAAAACAGTAAGAATGGCCACTAGGTGGCGCAAACAATTTCGAATCCATCTGAAAACGGGAGGATAGCGTCATCTCACTAATAGGTGCCTACATACCAAATTTCATGAAAATCCGTTCAGGACTTTTGAAGATACAAAGGTAAGCGTAAAAAAACTAAAATTGCCACTAGGGGGCACACCGGTAGTCAAATCCGTCCGAAAGTCGTCATGTTCCGTTGTTAACATCATATAAATATACTTACACAATTTCGTAAAAATC
>NMRA01001192.1:13721-41760 GCA_002633005.1 Phoronis australis
AACGTTAATGCACAAGCAAGAAAAGCAACAAACGTCTAGTCCAAGCGAATGATACTACAATTGATAGATGGACAGATCTACAGTCTATCTATTGGAATAAATGAGCGTCATCACGGCCAAAGCATATATGAGAAGAACCCAAAGTACAACTAAAATACAGCTAACACTAGAAATGTATTTCAACGACCTGGACAGCACAGTGTTGTAACAGGTGGAGAACTGTAACTGCACGTGTCAGCCAGTCCAAAATGTTATCAATAACGAAAGTAACGCACCCCAGTCGTAACTTGTGTATCGGTAAGACAGCATCTCATGACGTACGCCCTCAAGGAAGAGGCAATTTCCTGGATATTATACTTTTCCTATTCTGGTGTCATTACATGGTGACAGTTCAGTGACATTCTTGTTCGCTGCCAGTGGTGTCAAGGACAGCGTCCTGCTACTTCGGATGCTGCGTGACCCTAGAAAGTGTCCACACTTCTCTAATTTTAAAGGTTGATATCTTAGAAATAGCAGTTCAGATTTTTGTAAAATCTCCCATGTTAATGGTATACTGGTCAGCCAGTAGTTTGACGAAAGAACAAGTCCCTAAACAAGAGCAACGCAGAGCTTTGAAATGCGCCCACGAATGCATGCCATCGCAAATGGTGTGCTTTTAGGGTTATTTATTTGTATCATAAAAATGGCCACTAGATGGCGCAAAAACGTACATTCCATCCAAAAACGGGAACATGCCATATTTCACAAAAATCTGTCAAGAAACTTCAGAGAAACAAAGGAAAACAGAATAACATGAAACTGCCACTTGTGGGCACAGCGTTCGTTGGATCCGCCTGAAAGTCGTCGTCTGTTGTTATCTTCCTATAAATACACTTACTTAAGTTAATAAAGATCCTGAAGTGGGTTTAGGAGATATCGCTATGGGCGCAAAACGAAACATAACTACCACTAGGAGGCGCCACACTAGCCAGTTGCCATCATCAAACGTCCTCTTTGCACTGAAAACATATACAGTGTACGCCAATTTTCAAAACTATCCCTATAATGATTTCGTTGATAGAGGAGTGGACGCCAAAACAAGATTTGAAAACAGCAAAAATGGCCACTAGGTCGCGCAAAATACCTCAATTCTATCCAAAATCATAGATACCTATATTCACAACTTTTTATGAAAATCTGTTGAGGACATTTGAAGGTGCCGACTGGTAAACGTAAAAAACTAAAATTGCCACTTGGGGGCACACCAGTAGTCAGATCCGTCCGAAAGTCGTCGTCGTTCGTTGTCAACATCATATACATGTAAATACACACAAATTAAGTAATAATCCTGCAAACGATTAAGGAGATACAGTCATGAGCGCAAAAAATGTGCCACTAGGAGGCACCACAGTAGTCAAAGTCGTCGGAAAATCATCGTCAGCCGTCCACTTTATAGTAAAAACATACATGCCAATTTTCACAATTATCCTGAAAGCGGTTTCGTTGATAGATGAATGGACGCCAAAAACAGACTCGAAAACAGTAAAAATGGCCACTAGATGGCGCAAACTAGGTCGAATCTATCTGAAAACGGACAGATAGCGTCACTTAATTAACAGATGCGTGTTTTATGAAAATACGTTGAGGACATTTGAACACACAGAGGTAAACGAAAAAAAAATTGCCAGTAGGTGGCACACCGGTAGTCAGATCTGTCCGAAAGTCGTTGTCTTCCGTCGTCAACTTCACATAAATACACTTACTAAATTTATTAAAGATCCTGCGAACGGTTTAGGACATGCAGCCATAGGCGCAAGAAACTGCCACTAGGAAGAGCCATAGTAGTCGAAGTCGTCGGAAAATATCATCGTCATACATGCCAATTTTCACAATCATCCTTTGAGCGGTTTGGTTGATAGAGGGGTGGACGCAAAAAACAAACTCGAAAACACCAAAAAATGGCCACTAGGAGGCGCAAACTACGTCGACTCCATCTGAAAACGAAAGGTTAGCCTCATCTAACTAATAGGTGCCTATGTACCATTTTTTCAAAAATCCGTTCAGGATTTTGAAGTTACAGAGGTAAACGTAAAAAACTAAAATTGTCAATAGGGGTCACACTGATAGTCGGATCCGCCTGAAAGTTCGCTCATGCCGTCCCATCCACGGAAGAAACACGTGCAAAACTTCCTGAACATACGTCCAGGCGTTTTGGAGCGGACGCCGGACTCCTAACGGATGGACGGAGCTGACGGCATAATGAGTCCACATATAAATACGTTTGCTCATAAAACCTATAATCAGGTTCGAAAGAAGTTAATCCCCTCGAAACAATGAACCCATATGATCTGAATTGAAAACTACAAGTGAGAACAATTTTAGGCGGAAGGTATGAAATAACGGAATTCGTGGCTCCGAAAGTTTACAAGTCTACAAATAAATATATCCGAAGATCAACACAAGTCTGAAAGAATATTAGTTGTTTTACTATCAGTTTGATAGGGCTGTTTTTAGAAACGTTTTTATTTGCCTGATAGGGTATTTAATTTAAAAAAGTCATTCAATGTTACATAACTTGCCTTCAGGCTTGCGAGTATCGAGCTCCATCTTATTTATACTAATGCACTATGACTTGCAAGCTACTTTAAATTTCCTTCTTAATTTTAGTTTTCGGTTGTTAATTTTAAGTCTTTCATGCTTGTTCTTCCGACTTGGTTATCAGTGAGTCGGATCGTATCGTTGTGGCGTGGGCATGGTAAGTAAATAAACGAAAACGTTCATTAATAAAATTTACAAACAATCGATAAATCAACTATTGTTTTCAATTTGCCACTCGGAAACTAATTCAAAAATCCTTGTCCCTGTCACGGTAGTAATCGATCACGGGAACCACTGTTCAGCTCCATTTGATCTTGACATTTGGAGAGGAATTCAAATAACACCACTCAGCATGCATCTTGTGACCTTGAACGTCGTTTATATTTATTCATGCTGTATTTCTTGATATGTTAGGATTGGTGTTAGCATGTTAGTGCAATTGTTAGTCGGGATTAAAAAGAGTGTTAGCGTCAACGCGAATGTACCAGCAAGACAAGTAACAAACGCTTAGTGCAAGCAAATGGTAATGGATATGATGGATGGAGAGCTTTATCTATTCGAAGTACATGTGCGTCATCGCAACCCAAACACTAATACTTGAGTACAACCCAATATCATCTGGACACCATACATTCGTCACAGGTGGGTAACTGTAACTGTGTCAGCCAGACAAAAATGTTATCAATAACGAAAGTTACACACCTCTATCGCCCTTCATGTATCGGGTAAGACAGGATCTCATGGTCTACGCCCTCGCGTAAGAGGCAACTCCTTTTTTTACCTTTCCGACTCTGGTGTCATTTTGCGTTGGTGCTTCAGCGACATCTTGGCCGGGTGCACTGCCAGTTGTGGCGAGGTCCTGTATGACCATAGAAAAAACGTCAACATTTCTCTAACTTTGAAGCTTCAAAATCGTGTACACTTCCCCAACTTTGAAGTTTTATATCTCAGAAATAGGTATCCAGATTTATGTAAAACTTCCAAATCCCAGGACTTAAACACCGTTTACAAAACGAATTCAAAATAAAGTCATGATATTTCAGAACATTAATAGTTTTTTGAAATCACGTCTTGGAACATTTTCATCAAATGAAAATCGAAGTTGTTATCGATACCGTTGTTTTGCTATTACTGTGCTTTTCTTTCCTTTTTCGCTAAATTTTACTTAAGGGAAATATTCTTGTGAGGCAATCATTATGAATATCATACAAGTAAAAATCGAAATTTCAAATTCTTCTTGGGTTTCTAGTTTCCGATAATATAAACATTTAAGTAATTAAAATATTTAATTTTGTAAAAAAATTAGCTAAAATAGCATACTTGGCAATAAAGTCCAATCAACCTTCGAGGGCGAATTTAACATACATGAGCCGAGTTGAGATTATTTCATATGTATTGTGAAGTATACATTGAAAGGAATTTGGTTAGGAATGTAAAACGATGCCCCAACAAACTAGTATAAAACATCTTAAATGTTTTTTTTCTCATGAAAGTTGAACGGTAATACACTTTTCAACTCTGTTGTCAGTCGTATTAGTGGTACTGCAGGAACTGTTTGATGCACTGTAACCCGTCGTGACGTCGTAGTCCTGTATGGTCCCGTAAGGATGATAAACCTTATATTGATGATGTCAACCAATCCACTTTCTGTCACCTGCTTTGCATCTTTAGTGTCAAATCTTCCAAAATAAAAGCAGGAACCATCTGAAAAAACTCAAACTAGATTTTACACTTCGCTTTTCCAAATAAAACATCTGATCGATCAAGTGTTGATGGCTCAAATGAGTACAGACATGTAGTCAAAACCGGTAACTGAAGGAATATTGATTTACAGCTGAACGGCACCATATCTTTGGCCCTGGTGTCATTCGTGTTAGTGGTCCTTCTGCCGTGTGTAAATGGTACACTATAGTCAGCCAAAGTCCATTAGTTCGACGACTTGCCAAGTAACTAAAAATTGCACAATAAGAAGTGATCAACCTTATATGACCTAAATTGAAAACTTCAAGTGAGAAAGAATGTGTACACTGAGAGTTTCTATGAAATTAAGGAATTCATGGGTCGCAAGGTTTGCAAGTCTAAAAATCCATAAATCTGAAGACTTATCCACACAATTACGAAAACCCACCAAAGGTTATAAATTTGAACTTTCATGACTCTAGGTTCCGAACAGTGATTTTGAGCAAAACGTTCAGGGATTTATTTGCACACGGCTGCTTGAAACTAGTTCTTCGAAGAGCCTGTGCCTCTCAAAAAGGGATCCAAACATGAAGTTGGGCGATTCACTGAGTTGCTGTAGTTATTTACATGTTCGAAGTATGGTTTGTCGCCGCCAAAATTTTGCTGCTTGGCTGTCGTTGACTTCGAATCGCTGGTTTCTAGGATCAAAGACCTTCGTACTAGTTTCGAACTAACTAGTTTTTTTCTTTCTGTCGGATTTGTGAACCTTCGGCCTTGTAATGTCTTTTTATTCATTTGTGGTATTATGAGAGTTCGAACTTGTGAACCTTTGGAGTATCGAGCTGTACCATATTTATACTAATACAGTATGACACGCAAGCAACGTTAGATTACACAAATCCCCTGTTAGATTATCTTCTTAATTTTCGTCTTCCACCTTTCTTCCGTCTTGGTTATCCGTGGGTCGCAGCTTGTCGTTTATGTATGGGTATGGCGTGCAAATAGACAAAAACGTGCAGTAATGAAATTTACAGATAATCGGCAAATCAACAATTGTTTTCAAGTTGACACTTCGAGAATAATTGAAAAATCTACCAAGGCAGTTATCGATCACGGGAACCATTGTTCTGATCCATATGTTGGGGGTCATCCTGATGTGTTCCCGTTTTATGCATATCGGGATTCTACATATGTACGTGTTCGGGCTCGGTACGACCAGTTTTCAATGCATCGGACAGAGTTTTATGTGTCCTATTGTGGTAGCTGTGATTGTCCCCCTGCAGAGAATGTCCTAGCTGCATGTATTTGAATGCCGGTGTACTGGCACGTTAATCAGTGGATTAGCCGGATGCTTCATTCAAATACACGCAAGCCGGACAATTTCTCCAGGGGGACAATGGCTAATTTCACACCGAGTTCTATGTGTCATTGAATGGTCAGTGCTCGATGAGCCAAGAAAATTAACATACCCAACTTCACCGTTTGCGACCTAGCCGAAATCTCGAACACTAAAGGCGCATTTGCAAGAAGTGAGCTTGCATTCCAAAATTCCAGGGGCATTGCTTTATCTGACAACGACCAGAATCCAATGCAACTAAGGAGAATGCATAAAAATATCACGTTAATTTATTACTTGTTGAACTTATGCCCTAAATCACGATAGTAAAGCACCTGAAAACTGTTAAGTGGGCCTAAATGGCAAGTGTTGCTAAAACTTGCACACTCGTCCGCTTAGCGTCTGGACTATTACGCAAAACAGCGGGACACAAAAACTCGGGACAGATAGGTTCCGGAGTCCATAAAACGGGACGCATGTTAGGGCCCTAGTTAGTATATTAGTACAATTGTTAGTCGGAATTAGAAAGAGCGTTAAATTCAGCAAGTCAAATAACAAACGTTTAGTGCAAGCTTATGATAATACATTTGATAGATGGATAGATATATCTATTTAATAATAATAATTCTAATAATATCACTTATTGTACATCGTAAGCTTTGCTTACTCATACAGAAATACATAAATTCAAATGTATATTCAGAGTATTTACACGGACAGCAGTTCTTCTCTTAAAACCATAGTCTTCTCAGTGAATATCCATTTGAGTAAATGTGCGTCATCACGACCCGAACACTAATGTATGAGTATAACCCGAAGTACAACTACTGTAAAATACAGCCGCCATTTAAAACATATACGTATTACAACTACCTGTACACCAAACAGTTACGACAGGTGGAGAACTGTAACAGCAATCAGCCAGACAAAAATGTAATTAATGACAGAAGTTACGCACCTGTATCGTCCTTCATGTATCGGGTAAGACATCATATCCTCACGGTGCTCGCTTTCAAGGAAATGGCCACAATCTGAAACAGCAGGCCGACCCATTCAAAGGGAAACGTTCAAGGGTCATGCTATTACTTCTCAGGAGGGGTTATTGCGTTTTCCAATGAACTACGAGCACACCAAGTAATCGAAGTGCAGCAACCAGGTAACCACGTCATTACACAATCCAGATCAATAAACTCGCCTTTTAGAGATACTGAATACCAAAAGAGTATTTTCAATGGAAAATCGTGCCACATGTCATCTTGAAGTGAAGAAACGGGAGAGATCTCCGAGGGCATTGCATATGAATGGAAACTTTCAAAAACTAAACCGCATGGGGGCTACGACGAAGTTAGATGCAGGTCGCCCGTAAGTCTTGATTCGTGAACAGAGATTTGCCTTAGGGGTCGTGGTCTCTCAAACGGATAGGTCGGTGTTTTTTGTTTCCTGTCAGTCAACTTTCGATTCAGGAACTCGTACATGTATTGCTTTCCACTATCAGGCTCTGCCCGCCCGTGATTAACGCGAACCCTACCGGTCGTAGCATGAGAATATCCATAGCCAAAAGTGATATGTAAAGTGTTGCTATAAATCTGTCTTAATAGTAAAGTAAATTTGTACAACTGTATGCGCGAGTTTTCTCTTTAACCTATTAAAACGAGTCTTAAAACAAAATTAACATCAACAGACGCACGTGTACAACCTGGGAAGCTCATTTATATTGAGAAGCAAATTGTTGAAGGCACTGTATTCATATGTCTTCACACAGGTCATATGTTGGTCACATCATGTGAAGACGTGTCAAACATGTAAATTGTTACTGTGGCACAATTAATTTTCTATGCAATTTACATAAAAAACAACTATCGAGTTTAGCATTATGTAAAATTTGAGCATTTGTTTCAATACTACATTTGTCCAAGGTTTCATTACAGAGCAGGTGTCGGGTCGAGTCTACACAGTCACTTGTCTTTGAAAGTTTATTATTGGAGTTCATGGTGATTATTCAAAAACTTAATAACGTTGTAGAATATATCCATTCATGTAATGACGATGGTATTCTTCTATGTCAAAATGTTTCCGATGTGAAAGTTTTGTGATATGCTGATGATATGGCTTTGTGTACTTAATCTCCAGTTAAACTGCAAAAACTACTGTGTTCTTTAACTAAGTTCTGCCAGGAATGGGGCGTGTCTGTAAATTTAGTGAAGACCACTGTGATGGTGTTTAGAAACGGAGGTCCCTTGAGAAATTGCGAGATGTGGTATTTTGGAGGTGAAAAACGCGCAGTGATTTCCATGCCAGCTACAAGTATCTTGGTGTCTTGTTCACGCCAAAGTTATTGTGGACTATGGCTGCTCAGACACTGTCAGCCCAAGCCACGGAGGTAGCCATTACAGTCGACAAGCTACAAAAAAGCTGGACCATATTTCAACCACGTGTGGCTTTTGAGACATTTGATAAAATAAGTTACCCCAGCTCATGCTATGGAGCCGAAACATTGGGGCTTATAAGAATACAACTAGTTAGAACAAGTGCAAATTAAATTTTGCAGGCGTGTATTGGGTGTAGCTAATTCATGCTGAAACAATGCTGCACTGAGCGCATATCGGCGGTTGCCGTTATTTACTAATACATGTAACTATGTTGCCGTGATAACGTGTTGGTTCAAACTTCTCAAAATGCCTCCTCGCATATGACTTTGACCAAAATGGTCGGCACTACCTAAGTTGAGCCACATCACTTAGACTTATACAGCCGATTTCATAAAGGTGGTTTAAAGTTAAACCTGGTTTAAACTGGACTTAGACCAGGCTTAAAGATAATCTGCATTTCATTAATGTGGCTTAACTTTTAGACCAGTGGTCTAGTAAAACCTGCCGTAACTCCAACTGAGACCTGCCTCCCGTTCAGTAACGCTAGGACCTCGCTAAAAAGCAAGACTTCGCGAGATTACGTGAGATATTGCCGTGTATTTTGAATAAGAACACGGGACTTTGAAGGGAAGGGGTCTTGCCCCCCCTTTGGCCGCGAAAAATAAACACTAAAATGGCACGGAAATAAATTTGGACATTTATGATATTACAGCTAATCGTGAGAATGTACTTTAATGTGTGTATACGTGTGTTGGTCACACGTACACATTACATTTTTCCTCATGAGAAAAGCTGTTACATCTTTTTCGCAAATGTCTGCACTGATTCTACTAGTGTGTACCATTGCATACCCACGTGATCATTTTTTCATTGAAGAACTTCTGAGTTCCTTTGTTGGGTTAATCCAGATCGACACAGCAGGGTGGCTTAGACACTCCCAACATATGCAGATGAGAAGAAAAGGCGAACTCATGATGCTCATGATCTGTGTAGATCTTTGGAAATGAGTTTGTTGTAAATAAAACTAAAGGTTTTAGTGTAAAGAACCAGGGAATATTGGTGTTCTTACATGATTTCGTTGAGTATATGGCCGGAGATTTGATATAAACAACGAAGACAGACTGGGACCTGTTTCATCAAAATGCCTTAACATTAGCATGTTGTTTACGTGGAAGCTAAACAGAGACTTTTGAGAAAGCCAGTCGCAAGCTTTGGCGAAAGTTTTCGTTTAGACTCTGTGCAAAAATAGTAAAAACAGGCCGTAATAGTCCAACTTTAGTGCACCGCAACGGAAGCCCTCAATCAAGCTTGCCCGCTTAAACTTCTCCTGGCTATTCAGTGGTTGGATTTTTTACTGTCATAAGAGCCGTGCCGTCGCTGAAAGTCGCGTTCATCTTGACACCACCAGAGTATACACAAGATCTGTTTTGGAGCGTCTTTTTAAAGTGTATAGTTTTGTCAGGTTATGAAGAGCATTTATGTTGGCAGGGAAAATACCACTCTATCTCAACACGTAAGAACACTCATGCGCGCACTAGTGGGACTCGGAGGGCTCGAACAAACCCCACCATTTGGCGAATTGGGCAAAAAGTTCCTCATCCGAGAGACAAAAACTCGGAAAAAAAGTAGAAAACGAGACAAAAGTCCACTAAAAAGGCAAGAACTACAGCACACATCTCGAATTTTTGTCCGACCGGTCGGAAATTGGTCGACGACCGGCCATCGACCGGTCGTCTAGCCGACCAGCAGCCGACCAACAACGGTCGGCTAGAAGCCGTCTGCTGAGTCACCTCTGTGGTCGGCTAAGTGGTCGCCTAGCGTAGATGACCAAATACAGTGTACATGTCATGGACAGGTGTTGACGGAAATGTATTTCCAATAATATGTATGATGTTGTTGTTGTTGTTGTTGTTGTTGTTGTTGTTGTGAATTGCTGTAATAAGTAATAATTTCTTAAACATGTCGGCAGTCATGTGGACACATAACTGAAGCCGGTCGTAAAATTGGACAGGCAAACGGAGAGGTCTCACTTGAGACAATTTAGAGCATCGTGAATATGGTGATCAAATCAGTCGACGTCAGTTTTTAGATACCTGTGCCCGGTTGCAAGAAACATTCCCTAATTAGGGACTTAACCAAGTTCCCAAACTAGTTAGGGAAGTCCCTATGAGGATTTTGTTTAAGAACTGTTGCATGAGGAGGTCCTACACTCGGTCCTTATTGGGAGTGCCCTAAATCCAAAGTAAGTTCCCAAAGCCGTGGCTAAGGTCGCTTAATATGGCAAAAATTGCTACCAACGAGAGAATACCTGTCGAATTTACGTCCTCTGTTCCACCTTTTGAATGATTGTATGAGTAGAGTGCACAGTCAATGTGCATTATATGAGAATTCGAGTTTTCTACTGCTCAGTGGCGGATTTAGGGGTGGGCAAGGGGGCATGGCCCCCCTAAAATTCTCCAAGGTACCATGAACAAACCCCGTTTACCGTTTTTTTTTAGTAATAAGGTCAACAAACCCCAAGATTCGAGACCCCTGCATCCCTTCATTTTAGGCTGGGCGCGCGCTGGTGGCGATATTCTGGTTATTCCTGTGACCTGGCCCCCCTCAAAACCCTGGATCTTCCCCTGCTGCTGTTGAGTGAGAAGACGATCGATTGTGGCCGCCCACGCTAATGTAAATTAGAAAACGTCGTACTGGTCAGAATACCAGAATCTCCGGTAGGAGTCACCGCACTTCCCAACGCGCTGTTAAAGTCGTCTGCCCCGCGCATTAAGTGAGACTTGGGGTAAGTCGTGGCACTATAGTAATCGATAAATTCAGTTTACGATGGAAGTACTACTTCAGTGGGTAAGATCACGCCTTTCGTATTCGACAAGTGCAGCTTCTCTTCAAGCTTTCTAATTAACATGAATATCCCAACCCTTGAAAATCTAAATCTTTCATTAAACTCACTGTCGCTATACGTCTCGAGCGGGTGAGTTCTGTCACGGAAAATTCTTTCTTCAACTGCAATATGAGCTTGATCAGCCATTTTATTGCTAGGGACTGAACTTAGGGACTTACTTTAGATAACCCCAAAAGCTGAGTCCCTATTTAATGCTTAAACTAACTGGGAACGTTTCATGCAACAGTCCCTAAAATTTAGGGACGTTCCTAAGACTTAAGTACTAGTCCGCGAGAGCACCAGCCACGAGCGGCAAGGTGGGGGTCAGCCGATTTTCACCAT
Organism: Phoronis australis; assembly: GCA_002633005.1. NCBI lineage: Eukaryota > Metazoa > Phoronida > Phoronidae > Phoronis > Phoronis australis. Next base: position 24,910 of record NMRA01001192.1, read on the forward strand.
ATTTGGCACATAGGTAGTCCTATGGGATCTATATAAACAGCATGAAAATATTTCCTCAAAATATTGCGTTTTTCTAAAGTTATAGGCTCAAACACATTTTACGGCTTCGCAGCCATGTTTTCACGGTATAAAAACTGTCCAGTTTTAACTGTTCATATTTTTCCTTGAATGAAAGCTATTGATTTATTATTCACTGGACATTGTTTAGTGGTGCCTGTAGATTGTTACACAGATGTCTTGAAACACGATTACGATTTACCACCCTCATTTAGTAGTTTTACTACACTCCCCCCGTTATGCCATTTTGAGGTTGTGTTCATTACACTGCTGTACCAAATCTGCCCCCACTGTTATGAGAATGAAACTTAGCCAAAATGTTGACAAAACATGTTACTTTCATTTCATAAAATAAAAACTTTGTCAGCCAGTTTATTAGTTATATATTTTGGCACCTCAAATGTACTAAAATTAGAAATTTTCGTGTAACTGAAATCGATGCGTGAGCACCGTAAAATCCGATTGTCCTTCATGTTTTTCGATATTTTGCAACAAGTTAGTTCCTCCTGAATGTTTTGAACGTTTTACTACTGATCACTTAGGGCTATAGTACCCCTAAATACCATACATGGCTCCATTTTGTAAAAAGCCGATTATGTCCTCCACAGTGAACAGGGTTAGACATGAACTCGACAAATGTAGGTTACATGTATTTTGATTTACAGTTAATTTACTTTGCAGTTTCCTCATGGGTATTTCTTCACACATATTCAAGTCAGATTTTCTGTTGATCAAATATTCATGTAATGCATTGTAATATCAAATGAATGATAAGTTAGGTAGCATGACCGCAATTTTTCCCACGACTTAAAACAAAAGACCGCAGAAATTTTCCTGACGAAATATCGGGTTTGCAGTTCTGTAAAAACATTCGAATGACAAGACAAACTCCACCACTGTCCATGGCAACTCGTCGCATGTTTTTCACCCATCGGTCCTATCATTATTTTCCTTTGTTGTGTCATTGCTAGATGTAACAACACAGGTCGCATGGATATAGAACCTTGCGTACATCAGACCGTTGCCGATAAGCACTCGTCATTATATCTTTATTATAACAACGGAAACAATGAAGATGCTAATCTATTGTTCTCTATGCGACCAGGTTTCCAGTGGATGACCACAGAAGAGGAATCCCAAAGTATCCACAAACAATGACCACGCACCTTTGTAACTATTACCGCGCACACGAATCCTTTCCGTGGAACCTGAACACCGAATTTTTATATCCGTGTATTGTGTTGTATTGCTCATGGTACGGGTTCAGACTCTGTTGTATTAAGATTCCAATCCCCAACCCTGTAATATGTAGTTTGAGTAAAATTTCTAGACAATGCAGGTTTATGGATTTATTCTCCTTCAAATGAAGAGTAAAAATCAAATTCTGCACAGGTTTTTTAAAAGTAATCACTTATTGGAAGATCACACATCTAAAAAATAAACAATGTTTGACAATTTTGTTCATTATCTTATTTGAAAATTGCCTACCTCACAGACAACTCATCTAAGCTGAAAATATTCCTTGTGAAAAAATATAAAATACCAACCAGAGACTTGTGTACTACAAAATATGTTTTCGTAATACAATGCAAAGATAACTGTACAGTCAAAAGTGCAAATGTTATCACTCTAATAAAAAGTTGCCTTCTAGATCTTTTCAACACTCTAATTGCTACAGGACAGAGTCAACCACACAAAGCTCATAAAGTCAGGGAATTACATTTAAGGTGACGTAGTCTCACTGCGAAAAAGTGATTTCGCAATATCGCTGACAACACTGGAAATCTCTTCTTCACAAACTTGAGGTAGCTGTATTTACCACACCAATGTTCTTATCAAAACTAACCACCACAATATGAAAAATTGGCTTGTCGGTTCCAGTTAGGCAGCATTTTACAATAAAATGGTCATGAAAAAATACTTTTGCAACATGGTTTGCATTACAATTGCCCTACGATTACAGTTGTACATACATACTAGACCAGTAACAAAATTACCCATGGGAACCATAAAATGGTCAATTCGCCAAAAAAACAAGGAGCCACCAGAGCTAATGTGCCAATACTTTTCAGTACTGCAACAAAAAATCATTTGAAGTGGACATAAACTCGCCTAAAATCACATAAAACAACTTTTGATTTAGATATTTTACCATCACGAAATAGGTATTACTTCCAGGTCACTTTTGAGCAATTTCAGAACTTTGAAAGATCTGGCAATATGCAATTGCTAAAGACCAGACTAATAGTGTGCGATTTTATACACACAGCATGGTCTCAAGGAATAGCAAACTGTCAATTCGCTACAATTCCAGAAATCACTTCCCATCTGGATAAGGAACAAACTGAGCAAAGTTTATAGAGGTAAATGGTCTAAATCAAAACTTATTACATCCTGGACAGAATATGGGTTTACAACCCAGGCAGAAAGATAAGTTAACAAAACCAGCCTAACTGCAACAGGGTCTCAAATTTCAGTAATATATACCCATTTACAAACAAAAATCTACAATGGTAAATAAAATGCGGAAACATAAATTCAGATCAATTACGCATCTTCAAGGAAAAGAAATAGTACAGAGGTCAGAAATCATCTAAATGTGATGGCGACACTGAGTAATCCTGTCAGACCAAAAAATCCAGTGGCTAAACAAAATGAACAATGTACCATTACCATGTGGCCCAGGATCATAATCCGTGCCTGGACAAAAACTCAGTCTTAGACTAGGTAAATTTTAGACTTGTGCTGTTCACACAAGCAGTTCTGGTGCAAACAAAGCTTGCGACAACACACAAGCCTACTTCCCTACACAGCTGTGCTGATACAATAATGCCCCCACTGGATTTAGCAGATCAGCCAGAGTATTTACAGGTCCAGCCACTGTACTGTTTCCTCCCATTGAATTTTTACAATGCTACATCCTTGACAATCGCAGATTGCCTCTTTCTATGCATACTCCACTTCCTCTGTCCCAGTTTCCCCACATTTGTTGAGAGTGGCCTATCTCAACAAATTACTTTGGACCTGTTGTGGTATAAGCCAGTAATCTTTGGCAAATACTTTTTCCCCAACTCGTTCCTCAAGCTACAAATTCTCTTTGATATATCTTCTGGGAGTAGACTTTCCGGCCTCTCTCTAGCCCCCTCACTTAGTTGTCCAGAAGGGTATCTTCTTGCTGGTTGTGAAATTTTCCATACCCAACCTTTACTAATAATCGGCAAGTCTCCAACTTCAGCAGAAGCCACTTCTTCAGCATAAGCCTTTCCTGATTCCTAAAATTGTATTAATGAAAAATTAAACATATTAAATTTAATGTGGCCATTTCGGCTCACAAAATATGAATACCAAGCTAAAATAAGTGAAGGCACCAATATTTTTGACGGCTTTAGCATGTTTAATTAACTTCATAATCGCAGAAAATCATTGGTAGACAAAACATACTCCCTAGTCTCTAAAAGTAGTTCATGGGCAGAAGTCATGTTACACATTTGGTGGTTGTTATGAAAAGTTATGATGACAACCTTATTTTCTATGCCAGTGTATACATGTAGTTGCATAAACATCAACACATTTGGATAAGATATGATTAAGCAATAAGGCCCAAGTTATAAGCAATCACGGTGTGTCAATAAAAGTATTTTTGCATGAATGACGGGCTTCTAAAAATATTCCTCAGGGTCAGACCCTGGAGTTTAGTGATTCCTACCTGAGCTCACAAGAAGCAGGACGTTGAACCTTGACTTTAAACGTTTTTGGTAATTTTTCAGACCTCTATCAGATTTCTCCTCTAGTGTGCAGTGGATGTTCTAAGTGTCTTAAGCGACGCCAACATATCTCGAGTGTTGTAACGATGATTCGGGCAAGTGAACCATACGGTAGATTATGTAGCTCCTGCTGCACACAGTGCCTCCGAGGCACACACTGAGACAGACTACTCAGGAGGACACGTTCCACCTCCACATCAGCTCCACGTACTCTTATAAGGTGCTCAAATGTCTCGCTCTATACCTTGTGTATTTCCCTAGAGTTTCCGAAGTTGTTTCTCCCCGCAATTTGTAGAAATACCACATTCGATGCGACTGGCAGTGCCAGACAAATAGATAAATTCGCAAACCCGCACTTTAGGTCAGCCATCATTCAACTAACGCCTTGTAAGCTTTAGTTTGGTATTCAGACGAATTGGATGAACAAATTTAGTATAATTTCATTATTTATTGGGAAATGCTAGTGTCCTTAAAATTGATTAAAAACATTTAAGCAAACCAATTGTTTTAATTGTTGTTTTATACCACGGCATATTAATGCGTAGAAACGGCGCACAACTAGTGACTGGTTTAACATGACAAATACACATACGCGGTCTGAAAATAGTGAAATTCAGACACCTATTACCAAGCCTGCCTGAAGCGCTGACAAAGTTTTTATTGTATTAATTTCAAGGGCATGGAGTCTTCTACATGTCCATGTTATTATTTTTAGTTTTCTTGCGGGGGCAGCTTCGCTATAAGGGTACAGCTTACTGCTGGTTTTTCACAAGACGGAAATGTACCTCCACGGAAACAGTTGCAGTGTTACCATGGTAACCGATATTGCAGTGTCGGTGCCGTTTTTACTGACATTGGTCATGAACCTATCATGTGATGTCAAAATTGTTCAGAAACGATTCTTTTTGAAGCAGAAACTGGAGTAGAAAATTTGGTCAAAAATGACTCATTCCACAGCAAGAAATTGTCTCATTTTGCCCCCAAGAACACTTCCCATGTATCTCCTAAACCACCAAACTTTGTGGTGTCATACTTCACCCATTTTCTCTCATCCCTAATGTGATTTATCAGACTAAACATGGATCTGAATGGTTGACCCCCCACCTTGCCGCTTGTTGGCTGTACAGTGGTCGGTGGATCCGTGGACTGATACTTAAGAACATCCCTAACATTTAGGGACTGTTTCATGCAACCAGGCACTGAACTACTGCTGGCCCCCTGGTGGCAGTTTCTATAACCAAATTTTTTTGGTGAAATTTCATGAAATTTGGCCAAAACATTTACGTCGAGGAAACGATGGCACATGCATGTTTGAGAACGAAGTTTGAATGTATATCTAATTCTTTTACGACATTTTGTTTTCTGTGCCTGAGGATGAGTTTTCATTGATTAAAATAGAAACGTCGTTTACATGCTGCAGTCCAGCATCGTTTTTGTTTTCCACTTCTTACCGCAGAGATTAATATTATTTTCATGCATGTTTTCGAATGAGTCTAACTGGTACTGCCACACCAGTGACAGTTTTGCCATTTTGGAAACCGCTCATACATTTAACCGGTGGCCCCCGTCAGCTGCTAACTGGTGACCTACATGTAGTAACGTTCACCTTATTACCGGATAATCATTACATAAAAATATATAAAGTCACATAATCTGAGTTTTGTCACTTTTACAGTATGCTAATTGTTTAACCAAATCTGATGTTGTCACTTGTTGTCACACTCCCACTAGAGATAAAAGTGATATCTCTTAAAAATATTGGACGCACGGGTTTCAAAAGTTTCATTGTAGCTATGGCTTACACTTAGCAACGTGGCATTACAAATTAATACGCAAATTAAAATGATCATAACAGCCTTTTGCCACAGTAAGTAACTTTTTAGCAATACGGATTGAACCAAGTTCACGTTAACTAAGAAAGTAGACATGCGCAATTGTTACCATGGCGACTGAGCGCCATAAAAGCTTCCTCCTTACACTAGAATTTGACAAGCATGGAAATAAATAATATGAAGCTATAAGGCAGAAGGATTCAAGTAAGCTTCACACTTTATAATCCAAATGTAACCCATTTCTGTAAATCAAATAAGAGTGTTCACAATTGTTGCTTTGATATATTTTGAAATAGAAAGTAACTAGTTGCAAAACATGAATCAAAATCACATTTTATGCATGAAATCTAGAAACATATGTATCCTATTGTGAAACATAATCATCCGTTGAACAGAAGTTGGCTTTCAAATAAAAAACGATTTTAAAACAATTTCAACAGATCGTAGCAGAATGCAAGGTCAATTGGATGGGCACTTCACATTGAAAGAAATAGAAAAATCACAATAGTTAGGGCGTATGCACCGGCAAACTGTACAAAACCGCTTTGTGTAGCAGTGTGTCTACAAATGCATGATAGTTAAATCTTCACCGCTGACAAGGTAGCCGGTTGAACATGCCTTTCAGTTCAGAAAAGTCACCATGTTGTCTAACGTGAATTATGAACACTTTAATGAACATTACATACGTTAGCCCTTTGTGATTGAATTCTGGTGGTAACTCATGGATTGCACAGGATAGTAGGTAAGGATATGTGTTACTAAAATTTACCGCTAGAATATGTGTGAAAATAACTCTTAAGCACTTTTAGTAAAAATTTGACAAATGAATGGCAATAACTTTTGAATAGCTCACTTGCGAGTTTCTCGTTAGTCACTGTGACGTCATCGGAAAGGGGGCAAATCCCGCCATATTGCTCTTGTTTTGCCCCGAGTCTTTGCTACAAACGCTAAAACTTACTGGAGTTCTTATGGTGAATTTTACGCTTAAAACGTTAAAATAACTTAAGATATGGTAGATGGGTCGTGGAATAACTGTGAATGGACGAAGAAAATGTGAACTTGTTATGTTGTGCGAAGCTGTGAACGGACTGAAATTGGAACTTAACCCGCTCTAGGCCTGAATGGCGCAGGCATACAGGGGCGATAGTGTATCCCCGTAAAAAGATATTCACTTCAAAATACAGCAAATAAAATCAAATGAAACATGCATATGTGCACATGAAGTTTTAATTAACACATACCCTGACTCTGGACACAATTCAGTCTACAAATAACTTGAGCATATTCATGAAAACCTCGCGGTTTTCTCGAGTTTCTCTCACTAGCCGCCATTTTGAGGTAGTAACGTGAAATCACGCCTGTTGACGGACAAAAAGTCCAAGGGACACAAATCTTACAAATTTCAGTTGATATTTTCTCATGCTATTTTGCAAGTGTCACGCGCCAGGTCACGAGCCAGATCTCGCGCTTCGCTCAGTCTCGCGCTAGCCTTTGCCTCATACTCACCTGACTCAGTTGAAATACTTAATTGTGGTTATCGCGCGCGCGGACAAAGTTAACAGTAACCACAAAGTGGAGTTAGAATTCTTCGCCAAAGTCACCCGAATTCCCGTATATTTGCTTCATCGAAGATATGTTTAGAAGCAGAAAGAGTCACTGAAGAAAGTAAGAGCCTTTTAGGTGCTAATTTTAGGTGTAGAATGTATTTTTGACGAGGTGAAAACTTTATCAGTGAGCGTATTTCGTCTACCGCCGTTTAAAATACACGGGACGAAATTAATACAGAACGCGATAGAACTTATTGTAGTGCGAATCTGAAGTTCATTTGCCATAACAGCAATGCTTTTGGACATTTTTCGAACTAAACGGCTAAAAACTCGAAGACAATAACATAATGCACTCTGCTACCGTATTGGGCAAATGACCAAACGACAAGCTTTTGCCCCACTTCCCGTGACGTCACATTTAAGTCTCACATAATCTCGCGTTATTGTTATAAACTCGCAAAAGGCCTATTGGTATGCTTCGAGGGGTGCTTCTGATTTCATTTAAATGGCGCAAAATACGTTAAACCCATACGAAATTGAGGAGGTGTCAACGACTCTCTAATGCAAAACTGTACCTCAAATTTATGAAAATACGCCAAAGAACTCCAAAGAATCATAATCGGAATTATGATGACACAGTTCAGTTGGAACAAGTCACCACATAGGCTGAATGAATTCCCACAATCCTTTGTGCATATCATGACGTCTTGTAATCCGTTTAAAGGTCAATCAGGGAACAATATTATCTGCATTACAGCACACTTACCAGCTTTACAAGGAATCTTATTTGAGAGAAGTGACTAGAGAATATCAGAAATTTGTGTTGCCTAGTTTATAAAAAAAATCAAAACAGTGCAGTGACAAACACAGCCTGCATGAAGAAAGAACTCAGCCCAAGTAGACATCAATGATTGCTGAGACAGTTTTTTCTAACAGCATGCACTCACTCCGGTGTTTAACAGTTACTTTTCACATGTGTTTGCCAAAATTGTCTGTCAGACTTTCCGCTAATTTTGCAATGATTTTCAGAAAATGACTTTCTTCCAATTCTCTTCAAGATTTTCAACATAAAGGCTAATAGAAAATTTTGGACGGAATTCGTCAACTTTTTTTGAAAACTGATGTACTCAGCGCCATTTGAATACAAAAGGAAGACATTACATGACAGATATCCTTCCACCAAACGGATGGAACAACGTAGGCTCACCTTGACGTAGACACTTCCGACCAGGTGATCACCCAAATTGTCACAGACATTCATTTCCTCTATTTCACCATACTGCAACAAAACCAAAACAACATGCATTATTTAAAGCTACATTTGACCCTGTTCAGTTGACTACAAACAAAAACTGAATATCAGGCCTTTCTCTCTCTTACCTTGACAGGATTCTATTTCTAGTACCAACACAAGTCACAAGCAACGCATACAAGTGCCATTTTCCAATTCGCACTTTTAGGGTTGCCCAACCCCATTAATCTCTGAAGCGCTTTCTTGAGTCACTGATGTTCTTGCTGGTAATAGAAGTAAATTGTGATCAAGGAGAGGAGATTCTTATCATGGAGACAGACTTCATTACAGTAAAAGGCCTAATTTAATTTCCGTTTTTATCCAGCTAATCGGGGCGAAATTACAATGCGCATACTTCTATTGCGCTAAATTTAATAAATCCTGTAAAGTATCGCAATGATATTGCATCATGCTCTAATTAACATGTGACTTGGATTCAACTGCTCATATACCTAATGTATATACATCCACTAAAACTTCATCTATAAACCCACAATGCAGTTTACCTGAACACAAAACCTACTCTATAGTAATACACTCAATAAATAGTGCAAAGCAAGGCAGTCATTTCTTGTAACATCTACAGTTATGATTCATTGGTGTGTGTGTGTGTGTGTGTGTGCGTGCGTGCGTGCGTGTGCGTGTGTAGGTGCGTGTGTAGGTGCGTGTAGGTGTGTATAGGTGTGTGTGTGTGTGTGTGTGCGTGCACTACCTGCATGAAAACCAGTGTGGTAGAAAAGGTTCCAATATTTCAATTCCCCATAGACAAAAATGCAACAAGCAAATGGCATAATTCTGTGTGTTCAGTGAGGTACTAGTCCCAAGTATGCCAATAACAATTTGCCAAGTCCAGCAACTTCATCAATGCCAACAATTTTACTGGGACAGAGGTGTGTTCCAATGCCACCAATACAGAATTGTGTTTTAAATACTTTGAGGAAAAGTGCATCGGAAAAGAAGATTTCCTCGAGTGTGGGAGATAAAAAATTTAGATGCTGAAATTTATACCTGCGACTGATAGTCAAGGCAAGATGATACAGTTGTTTCTTGAACAAGTGTCAGAATGATCTGTGCTGCCTCATATAATACGAGCTGAGGATATCCCAGACTTTTTAGAAATTATTACAAAATCCAAAATGATAAGGTTTCTGTATTGACACTAATGTTTTTCACGCCGGAACGAAAACGTTACAACCCAATACAGCACACCCCAAAAGTAATCGGACACGATATTTCCCTCGCACTCAGTTCTCTTGACAACAAACTCCGGGTCATTTTGTCCGATTATTTTTGGCACGCACTGTATTGTAGTACCAAAGACTCGGCTAGAAGCATCAGTTGCAACAAATCCAGAATGAATGCTTACAGGTACGATGGTTGCTCCACTAGCACCACCTAGTGTATTTGGAGTTGCTTATTAATGTATGGCATAATTACGTACCTTAGCCTCCAGTTCAACAAAGATCTCCTCAAAGAATTCATCGTAGTGCTGCTGCATTTCCACGTCACTAACGACAACTGGAAGCAATAAAAATGGTTTGACACGTGTTCACCCACCACAATAGCAAGTTGTTGAAAAATGCAATTCAATGTGTACTTAAAACACGCGAATATGAATAACTCCATGCAGCTAACCAATATACTGAACTTGACGTTCACTAACGAATAATTTTTTAGAATTCTGCTCCAAAAATACAACTGCTGTTTCTACACCAACAAACTTTGAAGTCGATCATCTCACCATTCTCAAACTCTAAATTGAGCCGACAATCCCTCAACCTAATACTTCACATTGCATAACAATAATAGTCAGAAATAGTCTTATAACATAACTGCAAAAGAATACCCACTAATTACAAGTACTATTACCACATTTCAAGATCTGCAAAGCATTGCACGAGTACTGAGAGATTTACTCACAGCTTATGGTGTACAGACCACTTTCCATAGTAACAGGTTGTGGTATGTTGTATATGACCAAAGCCATTTGTCAAAAATACACAACTTTCCTCACTCTTATACCACTCTTCAAGTTGCAGACAGAGTCTTAAGGTTATGTGGAACTTTATCGACAAGTCTCTGCATTTAGTCAAATATCTAGGAAATATAAACACTAGACCTGTAGAAGTGTATATTTCCGAATGTAGACTTACATTTTTGACTTTATACCATCTGTCATTTATTTGGTCACTAACCGTGTCTTTTCAAGATGAGATCTCAAAAATATTGCAACAGTTTTATAAATCATCCTTTTGTTTTTGCTTAATGCAACTGTCGAGGTTTTCATATCATAAAAGTCCTATTTTTGATAACCACTCATGTGAAATTGCCGTTTTAAAAACAATTCTGAACAGCTTTGGAGAACGAGGAATAATGCATAGTTTCTGTGAGTGTCATGTAAATCCCACTTAGCCGTTTCTGAGATATGATGATGCGACGTAAGCCAAATTTGGGCTTTTTCCTAGGGTCCTACATAACTTTAACAGCTCATCAGCCCAAAGGGACAATCTTTGAAGGTTTGTTTGAAAATTATTGCTTGAATTTGCCTGTTTTTGAAATGGAATACAACACATAATATCTCAATCGAGGAACTTTGAAAGTTTGTGTGAATGAACTCCAGACATTTTTGACAAACCATCCATTGCGAAGCCAACCTAAGTATAACTTTGAAACAACTGAAGTAGGAAATAGAATGTCCTTACAGTGCGATCCATCAGCCGTCTGAGCAGAGTTCTGTGGGTTCAAATAGAGGTTAGGAATCACAATCGTCTGAAAAGAAAAGCACAATGTGTACACACACTGTTGGTTATGCTGCAAAATTAAATTGGCAAAATAGAAGATTACCAATTGAAAGCTTTCTAAAGAGGCTATCACTCATTTCCTACACGAATTTGAGGTGCTTTATGTTTACAACAATCTACACTAAAATTTCTCCAGTTTGGGACAGCCTCCAAAGTCTGAGACACTGAAATTAAAGCCAAAATTGAATTTCTTGATTCTGAAGATTGAGACAATGGTTATTTTGCCTTTACCGAGTGGCTGACAAGGTGATTTTCTGCTGTCGTCATTAGTTTTCCCATGAAGGTACGTCAAGTAAAAGGAGGTCACAAGCAATGAATGCACAGTCTGGCCATTTGGAATTAAATATTGAATGACATCTTCAGTTATTTTTTTGCTACAGTACCTGGCTAAATGTTGGTTTGTTGTGAAGTCGTGAACATCTTTCGCCATGTCGACAAGCACCAATTTTGAAGTAGAAAGAACAGTTGACTCTGAAATATACATTCAACATGAGAATTCAATGAAATCTAGTACACTCATCATCACATACAAGCTTGTTCATGAAAAATGTGCCTATGGTCATGATCATCTCTGAGTTAAACTGATATAGCACATTTCAGTATTAATACAAAGAAAACAGGTCAGCTTTAAGTCTTTAAGACCCAAATTGTTAGTGTGGTGCTGTGAGTGTCTGAGGAGACTGCATAAAGAATGTCAAAGTGTCAGACCCTCCAAAAATCATCGGCAGTCGTGCTATCCACTATTACAGTGATCTCCACTATCTGTCTTTTTTGGTGGCATTGCTCCGCACATTCTAAATAACCCTGAACAAAAACGGTCAACAAAGGACAGTGCCGTGAAACAAAATGGCCGACGACATTCATTCAGTGTCGAGGCAAAATTTAAAACACCAAGCCAAAGGTTAAAGCGATATGAAAATAAAATATCTGTGAGAGTAAATTTATGTCCAATGCCGCACATAACGTTGTCAGTTACAGGTTTTCTGATTAAGTTTTCGGCTACTTTAGCCACGTAGTTTGGAAAGCAAGGATCAAGATCAAGGCAACGTCAACGACAACAAGTTCGGAATCTGTTCGGAAGGCTCAAGTCGCTTTCACTGTTATGCTTTCGAGTCCCTTCAACAGTATCACAGTTTATCAGTGGATTTTTATCTTCGAAATACTTTCGTGTCATCAGCCAAAGAGAAGAACAAATCTAAAACTTACTTATCTTTTTCAGTACCGAAAATGGAAGCCAAGTACTCGGCCATTTTTCTCGCGGTAATCCACCAAAAGGAGGTCGATATGAACTCTTGTAGATAAAAATGCTAATATAATATACATGTATATGAAATAAAGCGCACCAATAATCTGTTTTAAAAGCAATATTTAGCACGAAAAAATGTTTTAAATTTCAGAAATATTATGCATTTTTACTTTTATTCAATTATGGCTGCTGTTGAGTTTGGAGACTATGCAAGTTTCGTTTCCTACTTCCGCTGTCTGAAAGAAGTCTAATTTACCTACTTACAGTTGCTGATACAAAAACTCTTACAGAACGATCAACTTAAGCCGTCGAGGACTGCGTTGTAGCAGATTGTGTTTGTATTTTATTACTCGTCCTGTTTCCTATCCCTGATTTGTAGTTGATGATGACAAGCTTATACTTGAGTTGTAAACAGGTATTACTTTAGCTGTCCTGACTCCTGAGTCAGAGAGTGAGACTGTCACTGAGGCCGAGTCGAGGTTTGTGGCGTATCAGTATGACGCGTTATTTTGCGACAGTGTCCTTTTGTGTTTTCATTTCGGCAATGGTCGTATCATAAGTGATCCCTTAATTAGAGAACCAGTTTCATCCATTTATTAGTTCCCACATTACTGCAAGTGGTGTGGATTTTTTATGATTATCAGAACCCAATACAGGTCATTTGGATGAATCACTTTTACCATTTGTATTTATCTTATAGAGGGAGTGTCCTGCAAAACTTTGACATGCCACACAGCACTCTTTGTCATCAATTTCAGTTCTGGTAACCGATAAAAAAGCAACATTTCCGTCGACGGTAATTTTAGAACTTTCAGTAGGCAAGCTTTTTTCGTTTGTCGCAAGCACCAATTTGGCTCACCAACCAGTGCCAAATTGAAGTGCGCAAATAAGTTTAGACTACAACACCCACACTGAGCATTCGGATTCTTGTATTGCCAAATACCCGCACTATAGAAATTAACAATATGTGTTACTTTAGTTGTGCCAAATCTTATACATCATGTTACGAAAATAATAACATATTTTGTGAGGTTGCTTTATTTTGTTTGTTTGATCAAGACATCGGGAAGTTTTTATGTCTGAATTACTGCTTACTCTGCAATATTAAAATTTTATTGGCATCAGAATTTTGAATGACAAAATGCAAAGTTGTTATTGATACAGCAGTGACATATAAAATGTATGGGACAAGTGCCCCAGATACACCCAGCTATGTGGGTGAACTTGGAATCCTGCTTAATCTCAAGATCACATATACGAGAACTTGGAATACACGAGCAAACTTGAAAAGGTCAATCAAATCACGTTCATGTTGATAAAATCACATTCATGGTGATGAAAATTTGTTCTGCACTAAATGCAATTATGTTTTAGTAAAATATTAGAAATTTTTGCCAACTTTTTTTTCAACTATTGGCGATCTTATTCACCAAGCGATATTCGATTTAACCAGTCACGTATCCTTTCAGTTCTACGACACAAGTTACGATTAAGGAGAAAATGGGTGATCATGAGGCCAATAATCACAAACATTCTTTACACTGTACAAAAAAAATTCAATTTATTGCCTTTATGAATACTCAATTCCAAGTTCAGGCATACACGATCTTGAGATTAAGCAGGATTCTAAGATCATGTGCAACAATGTCACTTGAATTTGTTCATGTTTACAATGTAACAGGTAGCCATGGATCTGCGCAAGGTTAAAGATGAGGACAAACTGGATCTATGCAGGAAGTATTTCCTTGGAGGCTGTGCACTTCTCCCTTTTATGTGGGTCATTAACTGTGTGTGGTTTTTCAACGAAGCCTTCAGGAAACCTGCATTTGAGCAGCAGTTACAGATTAAGAAATGTGAGTTCAATCCAAGCCGTGCACCTTTTAACCATTTTATGGTCTTTGGATTCTATTTTGAGTTAGGCATGTCCTTGAAATCCAAAATTAAACGAGTTTCAATCAAGGAGGCAATGAAGTCTGTTAAAAGTTTTGGGTGGGTGTGATCTCCCTGGTTGCTGTTTTTTATTACTTTTGTGTCTATTTTTTGCCATCCAGCTTCATATCCACAAANTGTTATCCATTTCCAGACAAATCTGTCAACTATGGTGCCTCTAGTGGCAGTTTTTGTGCTTGATTTTATGCTAGTACCTACCATGTTCCTTATTGGGTCCACATGAAGCTTGGGGTTATTTATTTATTTTATTTATTTATTTATTATTTTATTATTATGATATTTAAAATGAGGGTGGCCTCTTCAGTGATAGCTCTGTTTCTGTTGAGGAGAGCATGGCTGGCATTGATTTGTGGATGGATCTGACTCCTTGTGGCACGTTTAGTTTTGTTGTACTTCTGTACCTGCCGAGTTCTGTGATCAATGGATCTTCATAAAATTTGGCAAATATGTTCATATGAAGGATTGAACAGAACTTGCTTGAGACGGAGTGGGAGAATGCTGTGTCCCCTAGTGGCACACTGTTTTTTGCATCTGTCTCTCCGTCAAGGAAACCATTAACCATGGCTCTTTTTAGTTTCCTGCGAGAAATTAGGCAAAAGTTACCTCAAATTATTTCAGTGCCCTGTGGCCGACATTTTGCTCACTGATGTTGAGTTTTCCTGACATGTGGCATGGAAAACCTTGCGCTGTACACCAGACTGAGTCAGAGACCACTTTCACATCTATTCATAGCG
The DNA here is from genome assembly GCA_002633005.1 of Phoronis australis. NCBI lineage: Eukaryota > Metazoa > Phoronida > Phoronidae > Phoronis > Phoronis australis. The sequence continues at coordinate 40,132 of NMRA01001192.1, forward strand.
TTAGGCCTCTGCTTTAGATTCCCTACTTTTTTGTGATCCACTGCTGCTCTGTCAAGGAGGGCTCCATTTAATAAGTCAACCATATGATTGTTAGTAGAATGAATGTTCATATCACTGACTGCGTTAGAATATGGGTAATGGAATGTTACCTATCATGTAAGTTTTTGGACTAACTTTCAGTTTCTCGGTCTTATCTCGAGACTTTCGTCGGTCTTCATAAATGTACATAACTTTGAGAGGTAACTTTACATTACCCACATAATTCTTGTTCTTGGCACAATCCATGACAGCTAACATTTTAAATTCTGACGAAGAGACTTTTTTTCAGCTCTTGTTAAAAGGCATGTTTGGTTCTGCCTCAACATATTTTTAATGTGTTCTAGCTGACGATAGTCGAAATTTCCTATTTGTCTTTTGTATGCACTTGCATGTTTTTAAAAAGCATCACACTGATGTTGCGTTCCTTTGTTGTGGTTTGCGTAATGAATATTCTGCAAACATCAAAAATATTTTAGACAAAATAACCCAGAATTCCAAGTCATGGCAGCTGGGTAGTAGCCAAATTCATCGTCACGAGAAGTTAAAGTCAGTAATTGGCTAAGCCATTCTGTTACTATAGTTTTGTCCTCATAATCATTTTTGCCAGTCAGTTTTGCTGTGATGCAAATTAGTGGTCATGACAGGAAACATTATTTTGTCTGAATCCTTTTATCTTGTAGGCCTACTGNCAACAAACATTGATTGACTAACTACGCAAGAGGCCCAATCAAACAATGAAATCGCGCTTAGCATCAAATTGCTTGGAGTAACATTCTTCGACAGAACGAAGAGAAATATCATATTTGTCAAAATGGTGACAGCGCCTACAGACGGGAATAGGTACCCATAGAGGAACGGGTCAACCCCAGCGAGATAATTCACTGGGACTATCGAGTTTGACGTAATGTTCGACGAATTCCCATGGAATATGCGCAGGGGATTGCCTGATCCACTTTCGTCCGCCATGGTGGAGACGTCTCTACAAAAATTGGAAACGAGTTGATATCTACGACTTGATCGATGTCGATCAGCATGCATGAATAAAAATATAATTGTGAAGTTGCATCATGTTAATAAACCATTTCTTAAATTGGTCAACAGCTATTTCAAAAATTATTTGTTACTAGTCATTTGTAGTACTTTTAATTTCTGCTCAAGATTAATAAATACAGTAAAAACCTTATAACAATTCCAGTCTTTGTGGTATCCAACACGGATTTTTTCTGAATTGTTTGAAATTGTAAGAGGTTGTCTTCAAGGTAATCCCATTTCTTCTCACCTGTTTGTATTGTGTTTAGAAATTTTAGGTTGGACAGGATGGTGTCATCACTGGTGTCAATTTTGATATTTCAGAGTAAGCAGACGACACTTGTTTAATTTTGGACGGCTCTGAAGTGTCTTTGAAATCAATTGATCAATCTTCTGGTTTGAAGCTAAATATTGAGAAAACAAAAAAGTGTTTGGTTTGGTTAAAAAGGACTGCGATGAAAATTCTGCGTTAATGAAAACAAAACCATTCATGTTTTTGGAGATTTGTCTCTCCACTAATTACAGTATTATGCCCGATATTAACTTTACAAGTAGGCTTCT
>NMRA01001193.1:0-38417 GCA_002633005.1 Phoronis australis
ATTGTATATACCTCTATGTATATAAGTTTCATTTATGAATTGTTTACAACCCAGATATAATGCTTCGCGGTTTCTGAGTTTGTTATTATTTCTTTGTATGTTCTGTGTATCCTTCAATAAATATATATCACAGTGAAAAACTATGTCTTACCTTGACATTGCCACAGATGTACTACAGGGATCTATTTTAGGGCCTCTCTCATACAAAAATTATTGCTCAACACAAGTAAAACTAAATTTAATCCATTTCTATTTCCACAGAAAAAATAAACAGAATCTCACATCCTTTTAATCCAAATTAACAACGAAATAATTGATAGAGTTCATAATTTCAAATTCTAGCTACTTTTGTAGACAGTCATCTTTCCTGGAAGACGCATGTTCAGGAAATTACTAACATTGCGAAAACTGTGGGCATTTTCTCCACGTTGAAATACTATTTTCCCAAATACAGACTCCTGGTGATGCACAATGCTCTTATACTGTCACATCTACATTTTGGTATAAATGCCCTTTCATATTGACTTACTCCAGAGCGTCGATGTAAACAGCACAGTTAACTAGACCGTTCATACTGGCTTCGGTTGTTAATGAACATAGAAGTAAGCGGTATGTGACGCAAGGTAGCGCTGCACGATGAGATTTTTTCAGTGTGACAATTTGGGAACATTTACATGTGCTAATTGAAATTAAATTTATTTTTAAATCGATTGGTTATTATTAGAACAAAACATAAGCAGCTATTAGTGACGGCACTACCCTGTAATTGTTGACGATAACAGTGGCACCTGGCGATAACTTTTATTGGACCGAAGTTAACCGTTCATACTGCACCGCAGCCTCGACGCTGCGCTGTTAAATCCACCTGTTAACTGCGATGTTAACTGGAGCTGTTAACTGCGATCCAGGACCGGAGTTAAGCGTTCACACTGACCGCAACTCCCCAAACCATGTCGACGCGTCGACGTTAGTATGAAAGGCCCTTGAAAGGCCCTTAAAACTATGGTGTTCAATAATTGAACCAGAAGGAACTGATGTATTTGCGATGTTTGCATTCTGCTTTCGGAATTCCTCAACCGGACACTACGATTATTCACTATGATAATCATGGGATTATCGCCCTCAGCAAGGAGCCACCGAAACAGCATCAACGCACAAAACACATTGACGTGCGTTACAATTTCATACGGAGCAACGATTGTGTGGAGTTTCAGTATGTGAACACCAAAGACAATTTGGCTGATATTTTTGCGAAACCGCTCTCGAAAGATGGACATTTGAGAGCCGTAGTCGCGATCCAAGGGGGGTGTTTATTAGAATCGCTCCCATGACCAGACACTATTTATCATTACGGACTCATGTATCACTGCTGAGCATGCAGTGTGTCTTTTCTCTTCCGTCCACGTTTCATAGCATGTAGTTTGTAGACGTGTATTTTATAACTCGCAATAAATCAGTTATGGATCACAAATCAACAATGATCTCTAAGCCAGTCAGTCTAACAATTGTTGTTAGCCGGTTAGGTAGAATTGTTTGCCTCAGAAACCCGAGAGCTTCTACACTTGAGCTATTACTTTTGCTCAGGACGTGTGTTATGTTTGTAAAAACGTTTTACTTCAAATAAAATATTTTAAAACTGACAACCTTGTGTCTTTCTTTTGTGATTGGCATTCGAATGTCACACCACTTCAATTTTTAATTTGCCTGCCTATTAATGGCTTAGCTGTTCATGCTTTACCTACAGGTTATGAATGATGACAATTTCGAAATTTTGCCAACGTGGTATCTCAAAAACAGCTTATCAGACTCAAATGAAACAGACATTATGCTATCGACCTTGTTCTCCAGTCTAAATGGGCCTGTTTTGAATAAGATACTGTCAAAAATTGAGGCATTAATTAATGATTTTTATGAAAATTTCAGTTTTCATCATAAAAGCTGCATAAAATAAAAAGGGCATTGAAAATTGATTTTGAGATCTGTTCATGAATATTTAGTATGTGAAATGAAATTTGTCCATGCTGATAATGCTTTATCTTTCCTGCAACATCATTTCTTTGCTAAATTTTAGTAAAAAAAAACATGTTCATGGGAAGGCAGATTTGTGTTGAGGCGAAAATTAGATTCTACAATCTTTTTATTTTCAGAAAACATTTACCTTTTATGAGTACAACAAATTCTGGAATTTTGCAGAAATTTTGACTAAAAGCACATGCTTCCTGGTGAGGTTATTCACCAGAAATTATCACAATGCTCTACCCTTTATAGTATGCGAGTTATTTGTTCCACCATCAGAGCAACAGTTGTGAATGACCTCTTGGCCTGAGAAAGTAGTACCCTTTAATTAAGTCAGTTATCTTCTACTAAAGTACTTTAAATGCACTTCTGGGTCAATTAGCTACAGCCTCCACGCATGGCCTCCTTATAACAATGTGACAACAAGGAGTGAAATCAGAACACCTTTTATCTTAGTAATGCGTATTTGTAAGGAATTTCACGTCTCACTTGTGTCATGATTATGAAACTACACTGAACTTGACAACTGTAGCTGCATCATTCAAATACATGTTCATGTGCATGTATGTTCACCTCAAATGATTCAATTTCATCTACAGTTCTAGACATCCCGTCAAGTGTGAATCATTTCATGAGTTAAATTTGCTTTTTAAGTTGTCTCAATTTTAATCACCATCGACGTTCAAGTTAAAAACGGCCAAACGAGTATCGCATTGACTTAGACCTCTATTTGACTCGGGCGGTGTCATGTGTAATAAGACAATGTAATTGGCGATATGTTTTCATCCCAAAGTACAGTATTCATGTTCTACATATGTACAATTTTTTACCCCGTTGACTCTCACATCCTTAGTACGCCTATCCACTTCACTTTTTAATGTTACTAATCCATCAGTTTTCTATTTGCAAGATTTAGCCTAACTTAACGTAATTAAATTAGTGGTGGTGGGAATTTTCATGCCTACCCTGTTCATTGCTTTTGTCCTTACTTCATTACATTTAGTCTATTCACACACCTGTATATACTTCTTTTTCTCTTGTTAGATAAACATGTTAAGTATGAACAGTAAGAATTTATCAGTTTTTAACTACAGATATAATAATTACAATTGTCCGGGTGTCTGGAAAACAATAATACCTCACTGCTTTTCGCCTATTACGCTCGAGCTCACTTTTTTATTACGAAAACGACCCCGAACTGCGCACCTACGTAATGTTTATTGCACAATTAAGAACTCATGTGATATCAGAGTTATCATTGAGCAAAGCCTTTTGACTGCTGGTGACATAGAGGTCAATCCAGGACCAGGCACTCCGGGTTTTGCCAGCTTCAAGGCCTTATTCACTAACAGTATCAAGGCGAACAATCTTTCAAAATTTGAACTTCTCAAGCAATTTATTACAGACAACAATTACATGGTCATAGCCATATGTGAATCCGGAACATTGTCTGAAGACAACCTCGGTGCACTTATTATTCCAGAATACAACATTGCATACCACACGCAGGGAGGGGGTTGATCTTGTTTGTCCACAATTCCGTAAATTACAAAACAAGTGATAATAAAATTATACAATCAATGAATAACTGTTGGGTTGAACTTTATGTCAACCACAACAAGGTATTTTATGTTTTTTTCTATCGCTCACCTTACCAGACGTCCCGTGAAAGGAAAGCATATTTCAATACCTTTTCAGAAAAATTGCAAGAACTCTCACAAACTAATAAAACAATAGTTATCAACGGGGATTTCAACGCAAGAAATAGTACTTAGTACTCAGAAGATAATGACAATCAAGCCGGTCTCGAATTATTCGATATTCTCCTCTAAATGACTATACAACTAATAAACGAGCCGACACGTTTAACAGAGTATTCATATTCTTGCCTTGATTTATGTATTACAAACAATCTCGGATTAATTGAATCCACTTCTGTAAGGCCTCCCATTGGTAACTCAGACCTCCACGTTATAGAAACAACATTCTCACTCAACCGCGCACCTAAAGAACCAGACATTATGAAAAAGATCTGGAATTACAACCTCATTAACATGAACAAACTGCGCTCTGACATAACCACATTTAACTGGACTGAAATACCTAACAAAAGTTTCATAAATGACGCAGTCTCAATATTCACACAGTCAATCTACAACATACTAGATAATAATATCCCATCAACCATGAAAACAATAAAAAACAAAAACAAACCGTGGTTTAACAATAACATCAAGTCGGAAATATATAAAAGAAATAAATTGTACAGATCGTTTAGAAAATCAAATAACCCGTGCACGTTCAAGTGCTACAAAGAACAGTGCAAGAGTGTGGAAGAATTAATTAAACAGACAAAACAAGACTATAAGATGAAAATTATCTCTAATATCAAAAATGTCTCCAAAAATTTTAAGGAATATTGGGATATAGTAAAGACAATTCGAGGACAAGTAAAGCAATCATCATACCCCATCATCCACTCAAAGGAATCTAACTCTTAGGAGTCATTCAACGCAGATAAAAGTAAGTTATTTCTAGACTACTTTACCGCCAAGAGTCACATTGCACCAACAACAAACTTCCCCGAATTCCAAACAGAACATTACAACACTTCTCTGACATACAAACCCAACCATCTGAAGTCAGAATACTACTAGAAAACATTGACGAAAACAAAAACGACGGTACCAATCTCATAACCAATAAACTGATCAAGATAATAGCAAGAGAGCTTACAGTTCCTCTGACAACATTACATAACAAAATACTACAATCTGGAAAATTTCCTTTGAACTGGAAACTTGGTGTTATGATACCAAAATACAAAAAAAGAACTCCAAAACAGACATTGCCAACTATCGCCCCATAACTCTACTTAACACCTTATCCAAAATTTTAGAAAAAATCATTTCTCAACAAATGTTTGACCATCTCTCTTCACAAAACCTCATATATCGTCGCCAATAAAATATGGATTCATGCCTGGTAACAGCACTGTGTCCCAACTTACAGAAATTGTACACGACATCCACCTCCAGTTTGAGCAAGGGTACAACGTGAGATCCGTATTTTAGACATTGCGTCAGCTTTTGTTGTCGTTCCCCATGATCTTCTTCTACATAAATTACAATCTTACGGTTTTTCCGGAACTCTCTTCACACTTTTAAAATCATATCTGGGATGTCGAACTTACAAAGTCCGAATAGAGGGTGTCTTATCACGCTCATCAACGCCATGTTTCGTAAATGCTGGAGTACCACATGGTAGCGTACTAGGCCCCTTACTCTTTTTACTGTACATCAATGATCTTCCAGACACCATAAACTCTATAACATTCTTATATGCTGATGACACTGCAATTTTCCACCCAATCTCAAAAGAGCATCCACATGACTCCTTACAATTGCAAACAGACCTTATCAAACTCTATGACAAATGGAATAAACCTGAAAAAAAGTGTTGATCTTATATTTTTTAAGTCTAATAATACTCATTTCCAAACAAATCCAACGCTGGAATTATCACTCAGTGGGGAAGTTATTCTCAATAAGTTCACGCACAAACATCTTGGCTTGCTACTAGACCATAAGCTTACATTTACTCCTCATTGTCGCGAACTCATTCACAAAGTACAAAAATTAATTAATCTAATTAGAATTATCTCTCGTCATCTCAACTCCATGCATCTTGAAACTCTGTTGAAGTCTTTTGTACTTCCACATCTAGATTACTATGACATAATCTACCAATCGGCAAACGCTGGCATACTTCTTCGATTAGAAAGACTACAATACCAAGCAGCTTTAGCCATAACAGGGGCATTTAAAGGGTCCAACACAACCAAGGTTCCAAATAGTCTAAACTGGAGCAAACTAGCAACTCGTCGTAAACTCCACATGTCCATGTATACATTCAAAGTCTTTTAAAACCAACATAAACAATTACTCTAACAAAATTCTCTTTGACTCCTACAGAAGACCAAACACGAGACCAGGACTGCGACAAAGTAATATGCACACTGTTCCATCTTCCATCAGCCAAGCCTTCGGGAGATCAACGGTATTAACTTGTATTTACAACTGGAATTCCTTATCACCCAAAATAAAAGAAAGCACTTCAATCGTCACTCTCAAAAATAACTTTAAAATGCATACCACTTCTCAAGACTTGCCAGTCCCATTGACATCATTTCAACTTCCTCGCAACCATGAAGTAACCCTGTACAGAACAAGATGCGGTCTATTCCTAAACAACTTTAGACATAATTTTAATAATATTTCGCCTCTGTGTTCCTGTGAGGACACCCAGACATATCCTCATGTTTTCTTTGCTTGTGACGTAAGCAAGGAGCAGAGGGTACCGCTTTTTCAGACACTCGAACAATACCCCAATGTCTACAAAAAATATTCTGAAATTCCGCAATTGTACCACAAAATTAATTTTTTTCTATATGGATGTCAAGAACTCATCCCTAATGAAAATAAGGTTTTATTTGAAATAGTATCAGAATTTCTTTATAACATTAAATCTCTTTGTGTGAGTCGACAGAATTGTATACTTGTGTATGAAAATGAATTATCATTGTAATCTTAACATCATTTTTTAAATTTATGTATTGGTGTATAATAATTGTATATAGGCTTCTTTGTATTTTTTAACCCAGATCTAATGCCTCTTGGCGCTTTCTGGGTTATTTATATTCATTGTATTCTGAAGATTTCGTAATAAACATTAAAAAAATCTTCTACTACTGAACTGGACAATAGCTCATAGATTCGGAATAATAGAGGGGCAATAAACTTGGGGCACGTGTGGGCTAAACTGGCTGAATTTCACCAACGTTTGCAGCGATATGCCGACACGGAACACAGCATCCAGTAAAAAAATAACTTCAGACCCGCATGCCACACCATAAAAGTTCAAAAATATCATACAGCAGACGGAGACAGTGCAAACGTTTTCAACCAAAAGAAATGACTCAATATTATGACGTCGGTGAAGCCACGTTACATAAACATCATTCCTCAGTGCTACCTTTCGTAGCACTGTGAAAGAGTGCATGCCCTTACGGAAGCCCTGATGACACCTGGCCAAATTGGCAAGTTTTACTTCAGGCAAGTACGTCGTCTGCTAATCATGTCCGCTGCTCTCACAATACACTTACCGGAAACTGAAATAGATAATTTAGAAGAGTGGCACCCAATCTAGGATAGAACGCAAGAAAATGAGTTGCCAATCTGTTGTCTATAATCTATGGTGTTACCAACCAGTCGTGTCCGAACACATTGCAGGTCATGTGAGAAATAACATTACCAAATTTCATTTGATATATATGTTAAAGATGAAATCTCAAAAATGCTGTTACAGTTTTTTAAATATTCCATCTCATTTTTATATGCAGCTTTTGATTTTTTTCACGAAAATCATAAGTTTTATTTTTATAGTCCCTCATGCAAAAAATCGTTTTTTGGAAAGTGCAAATAGCATAGTATTTGAAAGTTTCTCATGAATCTGATCAGTTGTTTCTAAGATGTGTTGACCTGAAGTTAGTCTAAATTAAATTTGCTTGTTCGGATCACATATCCAAGGCCATAGAGCTAGGTTGTAGGTACTGATATGAATTTACTTAACAATCCATTGCCAGGGGACACTGATATGATGAGAAGAGGTTTAGACATTGTATATGGGAATACTTGATCTTTGTGCCACTGAAAACATTGGTAGTACGATTGTGTACATGTTTTTGTGGTGACATGTATGTACCTTTCTCACCCATGGCTGTTACCTTGTACTGTTGCCTAGCTTATGTAACATTCTCTGCTGATGTTTGGAGAAGAAATGTAAACAAACTAATAAACTTTCAAACACTGGTATTTATGTTCAAGATATGTCCCTAAATGGATAGGTGTGTCACAAGCTCCGTTTCCAGAGATAAAAGGAGACCGTATACACGCGAAATAAAGGTCATTTATTATGACTAATAATGGTACAGAAATATGAGTCTAAAATAATAAGTAAATATAAAATAATAGGCTCTGGAAAGATGGACAATAAAAAGCGCCACAAGAGGTGTTGAAGACAGCTCATGCCCATCCGCAGGGACGCACCAAAATAAAAAATAAGGAAGAAAATAGAGGTATTATGTAGAATCACATACTTTCAGGGTGCTGTCATCCGGATGCCCAATACACACTTGTCATAGTAACTATAGGGCATCCGCCTGCTTTTAATACATTGATTCCTCATAACATGTACATAGTTGGAACCTGTTGAAATTCAGGACCTTGAATGGAAACCCAGGGTAGCACAGAGAGTACCATTGTGTATTCGAAATCCTGACAAGTGCTATGCAGCCCTGAAAAATTGAGACCTGACTGATGAGACAATACCAAACGATGAAGCATCAAAGTACCCGAGATAATGCCAATTGTCCAATCTCCATTATTTAGCATTGGGCTCACTGGCATTCAGGTTTCAAAAAAGTAACAGAAAGCATATGAGTAAGCATAGATTTTATGTTGTGATTGTCATAGTCTGGTAAGTATGCTACTTAATGTTTTTCAGCACCAGGAGCATAGGACAGAAAATCCTTGTTATTATCAATTCACTAAAGAATCCACTGGAGACTAAGGTAGGACTTTTTGGTCAATTTTCACTTATTTCGGCAAAAATGATTGCCAAACTTTATATGTTATGATCATTGTTTAAGGGATTCTAATGTTGATGTGAATTCCAACAATTTTCCAAAACATTGACTTCTAAAGATGGTGGCTATGATACAAAACTTAAACACACAAAAAGGGAGAATACAAAATTTCATTTGTCTGCCAAATTTTGTTATAAATTGGTGACATTTCCCAACGTTTGTTAGGAACAGCTTATCTACCATGGAAGTGCTGTCGCTTTAGGCCACTAGTCACTATCACTTATATCACAAAAGAATAAAAATAAGTACCACTAACAGCTTATTATTTAAAATGACTTATTCTTATTAAAATGACATAGGCAAAAAATTGAATTTCAGGCCTCAAAAGCGAGGCCACCTATATTAATATAGGCCCCGCCGAAAGGCGGCCGGAGAGCGGGGCCATCCTATATTAATATAGGTGGCCTCGCTTTTGAGGCCTGAAATTCAATTTTTTGCCTATGTCATTTTAATAAGAATAAGTCATTTTAAATAATAAGCTATTCACTACTATTTCAATCATTTGTTTTAAAAGCACACAGAGCTTAAGCTTAGACATAAAAAATCTATAAACACAAATTAGATTTTGGAACAATATGGATAAAAAACCGATAACTAAAATCTGTAATTAAAAACAACAATCTTGTTGGAGTTAAGAAAATTATTTATAAGTGCTCAAGAAGCTGATATTCTGTTACTCTGCTGCTACACTTTTGCAGCAATCATTTAAGTCAGGTTTGAGTGTCATTGAATTGAGCATCCGAGTCAACTTCCCTTTTCACCGATTCATTGAAATCAGCCATTTTTTCTTCAAGGTTATGTACCGTTCACAACAAGTTACTGGGATTGGTTTCATTTATTATAAGTTTGTAGTATTTTATTACCAGTAAACTGAATTTCTGACCAATTTTTTTTCTGTGAAGTTGTCACCATTTCCCTAAAGATGTAGCAGAAATTGACCAAATGGCGCATGTTTGTGTCGGGAGCGTACTGTTTTAAAGTCTATGCTGTAAATGTGTACCTTATTTGTATCACAGTTCCAAATAAATGACTTCTCCTTTATTCCCTTACTTTGCTCCTCCCTCTCCTCCACCCTATGCCCTTCCCTGCGTTTTAAGTTCGTACTTTGTTTTAAACACAAGTTTTCCATAAATGATGAGCCATCAGAAGTTTGAGTGAATTTCTTAGTTCTCATTTCAATTGAATTTGATTGTTTTTTTGCAGGTGTTCAATGACAGTATTCACGGTCATATTGAGCTGCACCCATTGTGTGTGAAGATTATTGACACGCCACAGTTCCAAAGATTACGTTACATTCGCCAGATGGGAGGTGTTTATTTTGTCTACCCTGGTGCTTCACACAACAGATTTGAACATTCTCTTGGGTGAGTAAGCCTAACCTCATCCTTTTTCCCCTGCACACATGCGCACACACGTGAGGTTATTTTGCTGTCATCTCAGTCTGCCTCACTGCATGTGTGGTATCTGCCTGTATCTCAAAACGTGATTCATGAACTTTTTGACTATGGTACAGAATTTGAGCATGGTAAACCGTTAAGTTGGTGCTACGTTTCTTTGATGAAAACATGAGAAAATAAAATTCCATCTTTCCACCTTGTCTTAGTGTCCTAAATAAGCGTCGTTTTACTGCACTGTCTGCTCTTGTGACAATTTGTGTTTTCTTTGTGTATGTCGCAATACCTGAGTTCTTGGATGGACATGTACAAAATTTGGCATGTTTTTTCATATTGGGAAAAACGCAGCTGATGTCCACAACCGATTTTGATTTTCGCATGGATCCAACTACTCTAGAAATATTTGGAAAAATGAACAACCCTAATATCTGTGTCATTTACGTGGTGGACGATTGTTACACTGCATTGCTCTTGTTTATTTGTGCGAATGTACCATTCAAAGTCTCTGTGTCTGTAAAGCCAGGAATGTTTGTTAGATCGTCTTTATCTTTGCTAAAATGAGCTTTAGTGGTAAATTTACTAAATGTCTCTGCTTCCCAAAATTTCCAAACTTCTACTTGGTTTGTGCTTACGCTCTGCTTACCGCGCATCCCCAATTTATACAACCGAGACTACATTAAAAGTGACTGGTAAACGCTATGGTAAATAACTTAAATGTTATCTCAAACCACCGTCGTGAACGTGAGATCGAAATCGTAAAAGACAAATTACCCACCTTCCGTTTTCTTAGTTTTTGAGGTTTCATTTAGCTAACATGAAATGGATAACATAAAATCTAATTAAATAACCACCTTTTGTGCCAAATTGTTTAATTTTGAAGAAAAATTAGTTATTTCCAAATTTCCCGCCACATGATGTAATGGGTGGAAGACGTTTGGTAACTTGACAATAAATTGTAATGGGGGAACACAGCAGACCATAAGACGATGCAGAAAGAGAGGAGAGAGGATATGGGCATCACACTCAAGTACTTGAAGAATCAGACAATGATTTCGATTTCCCACTCAGCGAACATTCATCGGCTTTGAGGCCGTATGAACTCGACCCACTTACGCGAGAAATTCTGCAGACATATGTGAGCCACAACCACCTGAACCAAGGGATGGTACTGAATATTCACACAATAGGCACATAATAATCACTAGCAAAGAATACAGTAATTCTGGGTAATTGGCATTCACTATGATACAATGAGCACGGTCTAAACACAGTGCAAAAGAAGTGGCCCGGGATCTAGGGCCTGGCATCACTCGTCCTAGAATGGAAGTAGTTTGTTCGTTATTTATAAGGTTTGCAAATACAAGGTGGCGAGTCCTTCACCGTAACATTGTTTTTGTGTTTGGTCGAAACACGATTCATTGAAATATGCCGAACAAAGTGTGTCTTCCGACTGAATCGCATGTTCCACACTGACATTCCACACTCTCGTAGGCCTACTACGCACAAACCGATGTCATTTCTGTGCAACTTTCACGCATTTAGGAAATTTGAACGCAGTGATGTTCTCTGTCAAGTTGCTGTTACTCATGCCTCCACAAACGCCCTTTTCGTGTCTGAAAAAGGCGCGGGCTCTCCACTGACTTTCCTCACAACTCCTCAGTGCACTGGTAAAAACAACAACAGTGGAGGCGGCCTTCCACCCATTACGTACAACCTCGATAAGAGAAAAAAATGTTTGTTAAATTTTTGGCTTGTTTCTTATCAACAGGTAAACAAAAGGCTATTAAATCTCTTGAGATGTATTAATAAAATTCTTTTTGAGAAACAAGATCATGGTGAGAACTTTTTAAAGAATTTGCGTGAGGATTTATTTCTTTTCACAACTTCCTGTGTTCGTGAACGTTAAGTCTCAGAAGCATGAGTTAAAGCGACTCGTAGCATTCGTTCTCTACGGCTGTATATATGCAGAATAGGTTCGTCATTGGTCTCTAGAGGCATTGTAGTATAAGGTGGTCACTTACTTAGAGACGTGGTTGGCTAAACAATGTGGGGTCGGTCATATACCAGCTGAAGTGTGACCAGGATCCCAACCACGCCTACATTGGAGAAACCAAGNAATTTGCGTGAGGATTTATTTCTTTTCACAACTTCCTGTGTTCGTGAACGTTAAGTCTCAGAAGCATGAGTTAAAGCGACTAGTAGCATTCGTTCTCTACGGCTGTATTTACGCAGAATAGGTTCGTCATTGGTCTCTAGAGGCATTGTAGTATAAGGTGGTCACTTACTTAGAAACGTGGTTGGTTAAACAATGTGGGGTCGGTCATATACCAGCTGAAGTGTGACCAGGATCCCAACCACGCCTACATTGGAGAAACCAAGAGACTGTTCCTTACCAGATTCAAAGAACATCAGAAACTGGACAGACCAACAGCTGTGATGGAACACATATTGGCGACTGGGCAATCCATCTCTCTTGCTTAATCCAGGATCCTAGCCAAAGAACAAAATTGGTATCCTTGAAAGCTCAAAGAGTCCATAAACATCAGCAGTCAGCGCCCCCTCTTGAACCGGGACCAAGGACTCCATTTACCCCCCGTGTATTCCAGCATTCTTAACCAGCGAAAAGCGGGAAATCCCTCATTCATCGATAAAGACCTGGCGGACCAGGTCGAAACGTCTGAAAACAACCAACCACGTCTCTAAGTAAGTGACCACCTTATACTACGTATGTATGCAGACACACAACTCTCTCAGGATCAAAGTTACGTTTTGTCTTCGTTTTCTCTGGTATATTTTTATTTGTCGTTGATGCAATAGTAGAGAGGTTTCATAAGCGACATGAACGATTCTCGTTACAGTAACAAAAATGGGTTTCGCGACAGCTAAATTTTTATGTTAACATGAAAGTAAACGTGAACTGAAAAACTGAGCTCAGGATGTCCACTTATCGTAGTACATATCCGCTACAGATATGCAAGTTAGAAATGTGTTTGTTGAATGTAAAAAGTCGTTTCTACGAACTCCTGCGAAAAATGATAAACTCTTAGAATGTGAAATATATTTGCAGTTTAAAATGAGTAAATGCATATCAATTCAGCATGTAAACATGTTGACAACACAGAATCACGGTTACAAAGCATTCATTCTAGTTCGATGATATCAGTGAAGCCCTGCAGAATAAGGATTTTGGAAAAATGCTTTCTTGCAACTAAACTTTATGAACATATATAGAAAAAAGAATCGTGTTCATTTTATACAGAACCCTATCAAAATAAAAAATATTTTCTGTGTCTTACTAAATAAGAATTAAAAAATGTGCCACAGGTTTCGCGTTTAAAGCGACTCGAATCTCTCCGTATTTGCGTAAAACACTCAAACACCGTTGCGATTACGTCACAGCGAACAATGACATCATAGATAATAATAGTTTATGATGGCATGTATGACACGGAATTATAAATGCGTGATAATTCACGTTCACGTCGCTTTGCGAAGCCTTTCTGTCATGGCGCCTCGGTGAATGAAATGACGGAGCTGCACACTTTCTGGCGGGAGATTCGATTTGAGTGACAGCCCTGTAATCTTTGACCTCGGGTAAGTAGTAAACCAATTTCCACGCAGTTGTGCAGTTCCAAGAGGTTCTGCCAAATCTTTTTTCGCTACACCGTATATATTTCGCATATGAATTTCCCCGAGAATGACGATACCATTTTGCTAGACATGTGAAATATTGTAACATGGCCAATTTTTGTGAATAAGGTTTGAGATATCCTTTTAAAAATGCAAAAGAATTGTTTGGTGACTACTTATCTTTTGTGAAAAAAATGAAAAACCAATAAAATTTGGTTTGCCCGCAACACTGTGTGTGGCAAGATTTTACNATTACGTCACAGCGAACAATGACATCATAGATAATAATAGTTTATGATGACATGTATGACACGGAATTATAAATGCGTGATAATTCACGTTCACGTCGCTTTGCGAAGCCTTTCTGTCATGGCGCCTCGGTGAATGAAATGACGGAGCTGCACAGTTTCTGGTGGGAGATTCGATTTGAGTGACAGCCCTGTAATCTTTGACCTCGGGTAAGTAGTAAACCAATTTCCACGCAGTTGCGCAGTTCCAAGAGGTTCTGCCAAATCTTTTTTCGCTACACCGTATATATTTCGCATATGAATTTCCCCGAGAATGACGATACCATTTTGCTAGACATGTGAAATATTGTAACATGGCCAATTTTTGTGAATAAGGTTTGAGATGTCCTTTTAAAAATGCAAAAGAATTGTTTGGTGACTACACGTACTTATCTTTTGTGAAAAAAATGAAAAACCAATAAAATTTGGTTTGCCCGCAACACTGTGTGTGGCAAGATTTTACCGTACTTTCGTTCACCGAGTCTCCATATTTTGATAGCTGTGTCACAACTTTCAGTGTTTGCTACCTCGCTGGTCAACTTGTCACTGTTCTACGCCACAGACAGCCTGAGTTAAACATCACGGACCAGGACATACTGTGTGTTCAGATAGCAGGCTTGTGCCATGACCTAGGCCATGGACCATTTTCACACATGTTTGATTGTGATTTTATACCGATGGTTGACCCAGATTCCACTTGGAAAGTGAGTGTTAACTTATTAATTTTCATATTCATACCTATTCAGGGGACAACATTTCTGTGAAGTCGTTATCTGTATGGCGTACTGCGTAACTGGTAGATGGCATTGCTGTAAGGCGTTGAATAAATTAATTGGATCAACTGAGTCCCGTTCTAAGCATCAAGCTGTGCTAAACGTCAGAAGCCATACTGCATGCTTTTCGTAGTTTGTTGCAGAGACTCTTGATTACATTTTTCGTGGTAATTTACTTGTCTTTGCACACAAAGTCCTGGGGTCACGAGATCTGTATCCTTTTTCAATGAGCAAAGAAATTCGTGACCCACTAACGTGTTTTAAGTTGTGCTTATCATCATAACGCATTTTGTTGTTCTTAAATATACAATTCAAAGGTCTCTCTCTTACTGAAATGTTGCCAAATATTGAATGTGTTTTGTTTCATTTTCCAACATCTTAGCATGAAGATGCATCAGTCAAAATGTTCGACCATCTTGTGAAGGAAAATAAACTGGTCTCTGAATTTGAAAAGTATGAACTCACGGAAAAAGACCGTGAATTTATCAAAGAACAAGTTGCTGGACCGCTAGATAAGAACATATCTTTGGACGTAAGTTGATCAAGAGTAATGCCGCAGACCAAAAACGCTCTTAGCTAATTTTCGGGTTGTTTTACAGTTTACACAAGTTCGACTAGATCTGAACATACATGAAGAACAACCCCTGACCTACAGGACCAACGACTCTGGCTGTGAGATCGGCTGGATGTTCCCTATTTTTTGCAATTAAGAGAGTTGATTCAGCAAATTTTAACGCCCAACACAAAACAACAACGCGATCAAATCAAATCAAAGACCTCCCAAGTTTACTAATCGTCTCGTTCCTGGCAGAGTGTAATCGTCTCGCCTGCTCTGTATTTTTGGGGGACTCCGAGAAGGCCACAAATTTGTAATTTCTTCGGTAAATACGGTTGGAAAAAACAAATGTTAACTTCAAAAAATCTCAAAGTTTCATTTAGTATAAACGAGTATACGACAGAAAGCAAATAATAAAAAATGTGAAATAATGCGCATACACGTTAACGTACTTTGTCCTTATGTTTAGTAGAACGGGGTCATTGGTAGCCGCTCGTGGAACTATTCCCGTGACAACGATAGAATCCGCCATTTCAGATCACGTTTTGCACAAGTATATTTCTGCTTTTAACCACCAGTCTTGAGCCAGAGCAGATTCGTGTTGATACATCTTATGGGAAAGTCACTCAGCGACTTAATAAGATTACGAAATGTGCAAAAGTGCAGATTCCTCTATTGCCGCGGGTCGTTGGTCGAGGGGCTTGCGGTTCATGGGTGGAGGGTATCGCGGGGTGTAGGTGTCGAAGGGGTTTTATAACAACTCGTAAATTTCAACAACCTTGATTAGGTTTAATGGCTTGTCACCTTATTTAATTTTTCTTTAAGCTCCAATTTTCTTGCCTCCTTACTAAGCATTGATTAGGTTGGAAAAAATACTGGTGAACAACGTCAGTCAGGCTTGTGGGAAAATCTTGAAAAAGGTTGTTAGGCCAGTCACCAATTTTAACGTTCAATAACAAGCTTGGAAACCTTGTCTCTTGATAACCATTGCTCTGCAAGCTTGAATAAGATTTTTTGGTCAGTAATCTAATTCAAACAGAAATTAGGTCACCAAGCAAATTAACTTCTCTCCTTACTGAATCATGATGAACATAAATGTCTCATGTGCACTATAATCAAGTGCGCTAAAATAGTGATTCTGCTGCATTGCTACCATGGTTGTACTGGCTTAGTTCTATTGTTCAAACTTGAAAAATATTGTCAAACCTTAATAACATTGCTGAAGCTTGAATAATATTGTTCAAGCTTAAATAATACTGCATACTTTTACGCTTGATTAATCTTGCCCATAAAGATTATTCAAGCTGCAAAAGGAAAAACTTGAACATTAATGTAGAAAAACAAAAAAACAAAGTCTGCACTGTATACCATTATTTAGATTTTTTGAAGTTAGTAAGTTTTTTGGGCCATAATAGTTTGACTATTTGACACATTCATTCCCGCGCAAACTCAAGTCAACAGGCGTCACAGACTCACACCAAGGATTGTAGTAGTATAGGAGAGTTGACTCCGCCATTTTGCCATTCGCCGCAATGGTTATCGGTCGAAACACTAGCGCCCCAAGCGGTGAATAATCAATACTTAGGAGCGCAGTCCGAACAATGTAAACACTTATAAATTCATACTTTAATGACGTTCGACGTGCAATAAAATTACTGTGTGATTGAAAATGATGGGAATACGCAAGCTAACATCTATTTACAATCGAATGAGAATGAAAATGTGTGTTTTAATCAATATTAAAGTGTATTTGTTTTTATTCTCTTAAACCTCCCTTCAAAAGCCGTCATGATTTTGTTTCATATTTGAGTTCTTAACGCAAATTATCGTTCCTTATAACAGTTCATGCCTCCATGGACTACATAATTTGAATGATTGCTCCCGGGGGCTCTGAGGGGAATTGCCCCCAGGTGCCAACAAAGGGGGTACCAGATATAAACTAGGTGGGCGCCAAATGGGTGTTGACCCCCTCCCAGGGGAGTTACATGGGAGCAGTGCTAAACAGGTAAAAACCAATGGGGTGTTGAGCCCCCTCCAATCGTCACAAACTTTGGTTGCTCCCCTGACCATTGACAACATGTTGCTCCCAGCTGGTTTCATCCACTCAACGATTTCGAATGTGTTCCCTATCCAATGCACCTGGATAATAGGAATGCCAACAATTGTTTGGTGAACAAGTAAGAAGAAGAAAGTAAGGCAATTAATCACCACCACAAAATTGTAATCCATTCTGATGCACTCTCACATATAATTTTAGAACATTCCATTATTTCTTAGACAAAGCAGTACAGGGTAAACTTCCCACTCGCCCACTATAATCACCAATAGTTACAAGTCAGTTGCTAAGCTGTAGAATAGCTCACAACTTACAAAATGTAGTAACATCACTCATAACTAGTCAAAGTTCAAAATGTCATGACAAAAAACTTTAAGAGGTACTGAACAGCAATCAAAATATCCACTACCCACACAACTTCATATAAAACTCGGAATTAAAAATACTTGGATGATAAGACCAAAATTTAATTTTATATACCCACTGTTCCTATTATCAATAACAGTAAAAATTTCAGGTAAGTTAAAGCCAGACCACAAGATCATATCGGATACCTAGCCACAACTGGGGCTTAAATTAATCACAATCTCCAAAAACGTACAAAATAGGCAACACATACACCAATACAACAAGAAAATTTGACCAACCTTCCCCACTCTCTATTAATTCATTAGTAATCAACAGCTCTTTTCGCCAAAGAAATGCGATATAAATAAATCTGAAAACTAATTTACTCACAGAGGTGTTTGTCATCGAGAAGCAAACTGATGCGGATAGCTTGGGTTTATCAAAATTTCAGCCCACCATTCAGACTCTGAAAGATCCATCAGTTTCACTTTGGCTCTCTCCAAATCACAGGCTAACCATTCATAAAATGTTTCAATCTGATAAAACTTAGTAAAATATGAAAACCAGACTTTGACTAATCGTCCTTTCTACACGTGATGTCCCAGTACTTGCTTTGTGAGACCATAATCAGACATGCAAAAAAGCATATTCCAGAGCCGTAATATATACATAATTTCCGGAGAACTTTTTGACATCTTCATTTTGGTGGATTCGGGATATCAGATATTGTTGGCACTGCATTCCATACCAGCTTGTGCTTCATAGAATTCATGAACATGGACTCCTCGAAGTGACGAGAGCATAACTTGCAGTTCTTGGACAAGTAGGCTGCATCTCTATTCATAAAGTCGGCTCCCAGCGCTTGCACCTTAACAGAAATCAATGAGAGACTCAGGAACAAACCGCATACTCACCAGGTTCATAAAAAACTGGTAGCCTACACTACACTACACTACACTACACTACACTACACTACACTACACTACACTACACTACACTACAAAAGTCCTGTCGTACCGTGCTTGTGATGGAGACAAAACTGTCTTGGTGTTAACTAAAAAAACTAGGACTCAAATGTCGATCCACGGATATTTTAAGGGCACATCGTTGGCGCATAGAATTAAGTTTTTATTGACACACTGCTTAACCTGGACCAACTGAAACATTAAAATTATGTCGATTTTTTCATCTTTTCAACGAGACCCACAAATTCTCTAACTTGACTCATGACAGACTTGAGGCCGCCCTGTGGCTTTGATTGCTGCCATGTCACCAGTCATTCACTCATAGCCATGGGTATGTTTTCCTAAAATTATCCGTGCGTTCGTTCGGTGACATTTTGATTTGGAATACATGGACTGCAAAGTATCCAAAAAGCTGAGGATCACATCGTTAATCGTAGTCCTTCCGCCGGCAGCTCTGTTGTGCAGTAGGCCTAGTCTGCAATGTAGACAACAGTGCGATCTTCCAACCGTGAACAAAACATACAAAACGAAAGACAATATGAATAACAGATAATCCTTACCTTTCTGGATCCTTAGGAGCCCTAAAAATGACACGTCTGGGGTTTTCGTGGATGAATTAGTGCAGTTCATCGCACTGTAAAATGTGCCCTTCCCCATTGCTTTGGCGCTTCCTGGTTGACCGTTGCTTGTTCACCATTTGGCGGCGCTAGTAGTAGCGGTAACGGGGAACTCACAAGTGAACTCTCCTATACTACTACACTCCTTACTCACACAAACAAATAAGCACCTTTCAAGACCAGATACTAAAACATGACATAATCTAAAGAAACAGCCAAGCCAAAGCGGACCTGCTTCGACTGAATGTGAAACATTACGATATAAATACATTTTTATATTTGAAAGTATTGTAACAATTTCTTATTAAAAACTTTAATTGAAGGAGTAATATTTCTAAGCCTTTGGCAGTAAATGTTATATTTTCCTAACAAATGAGTAAAATATAATTAATATGCTGGTAGCAGAATCTTCTTTGTGTAATGCATCGGTGCTCTTTGTGTATTATGGCGTACGTTCCTTTTTCTGTTGTTTGATTAATAACACATAGTTTGGAGCAGTGTCGTAACTGTAACTGTGTTGTCTTTCTCAGTAACCAATTTCACTTTGTCTTGGTTATTGTGGTGGCTAATAAAGCAGCTATATCTTAGTAATCAAAATTATTTAAAGCTACATTTCACCCCGTTTATCTGGCTAAAATGAAAATCGCATTAGACCGTTCACTTTCGTAAAATTGGTCTCTTACCGTGATAATATTATATTTCCGTAATCAACTAAGGTCAGTGAAAATGTGTGCATGTGCCATTTTTGTAATCGGATTGGATAATCCCAATAAACTTCTGAAACATTTTCTTGAAGCTTTGATGATAGTTTTGTAGTTTTTGTTGGTAATGGAATTAGAATCTTGTCAAGGAAAGACGAGACTGGGAGTGAAGGGCCTAATTTATTTTCATTTTTAGCCAGCTAAACAAAGGGAAATGCAGCTCTTGAAATCTGGTATCTGTGACTACACTTGTGTGTAAGCTCCTGTTCTCTATAACAGCAATCACACACTTGGTGATGCACGCTCCTTCAAAAGCCACGTTTTAAAAGTAGTCTATATTAACACACAGTATCTGATCTTTTCCAGGATTGGAAATACCGAGGAAGAGGACGTGAAAAAGGCTTCTTGTACGAGGTACGTAGTGACAGCCTTACTGTTGTGTTAATGATTGTACATGGTAATCTAAAGCATTTCACAAAGTTTTGATGGCTGAAAATCAAAATTGAATTAGACCTTTTACTCTCCTGAAATTAATCTCATATCAGCCTTTACTGTGATAGGGTTCTCTATCAGTTTCAATAAGAACATCAAAACCATCAGCGACTGAAGAAAAGGCTTTAGACTTTATTGGGATTGTCAACCCTAACATTGGCGGTTTTGAAAATGGCATTTATTAGTACTAGGTAACGGAAATGGAATTATATCGCAGAGACCAATCTAGTTCAATTTTCATTTTTGGTCAGTTTAACAGGGACAAATCGTTTTCGCTTTCACTTGTGTTCAGGCCGTTTGTCCTCACCCAACCATCATTTGTTGACAAAAAGGCAAAATTGTTATTTTCCACTTTTCATTTTCTAATTAAGCTCTGTCTGTTGTAAAGCAAATTAACACACGAAGTATCAACTGCAAGTGATCGTTTTGTTTTATTAGTTTAGGCAGCTTTACACTTCAAGAGGAAAGAAGAATTCCGATCAATAAGCATTTCAACATTCTTGAAGGAGAAGGCAGTTGGAAATGACACATTTTGTACCATCTTAAAATGGCAATAATTTTGAAGAGTTCCAAAGGAACAATTTGGAAAGTAGTCTAAATTAAAAGAACTTTTTAACAGCTAAAGGGGTAACTAGCTTCTTTGAGGCTCATGTGACATGGCTATTCTCGTAACAAAGCGTTTTTTTTCTTGTAAGTGCCTTTGTTCTTTTTGTATAAGGTGGTGGCTAACAAGAGAAATGGTATTGATGTGGACAAGTGGGACTACTTCGCCCGTGACTGCCATCATTTGGGATTTAAGAACACCATTGACCACTACCGCTTCATTAAATATGCGCGAGTGATCGAGGCCGACGGTCAACTACAAATATGCTGTCGTGATAAGGTTTGCTCGCTATTATTATTATTGGAAAACTCATTAATTATTATTTGATAATTATAATTGATGAAAACACTGATAAGGTAGACTTGTATGGAATCAATAGGTGTTGGCAAGATTCAGATGTTGCTAACTTGCGTCGCAAGGTCTTGATTATTGATTGTGTTTCTGTCTTTATGAGGTCAGTCTGCCCTATACCCGTGAACAAGTCAGAGTCCTGATCTGCATTTTATTGTTTTAATGTGCATTCAGTGAGACACTCTCTTAGTCTCTGAATTCATCACGTGCAGTCTTCTGTTATGCTAACAAAACATGACATGTCATAGATAAGAGCGAGTCACATTTTACCCACCCGATTTTTTTTGTTCCTTGATCTTTCCATAGGAGGCACAGGATGTCTATGACATGTTTTGGACGCGTCATGTGCTCCATCGTAGAGCCTGTCAACACAAAGTATCTAAGGTTATTGAAAACATGTGAGTATTGAGAGAGATGAGATTTTCTCTAAAGTGGAGGTTTTGCTGTTTTGCACACCATGCTTTCTTGTGGATCAACAAGTGTGTAACTTTTCTACAAGTCACTAGTAAAGTGTTTGCTAATATAACAGAAAAAGGTTGATGTTTCTACATTGGTGATTGTCAGGAATAGACTGACTCCATTCTTAGTTTAGTTCTTTTACTCTATTGTTCTGTTAGCAGATGGCACTTGATTGGCATGGCCCATGAGTTTAGGACCATGACAGTGATGATATAATTTGTTTACAATAGAATGGAAGAAAACATTCTGGAAGATTCTTGCATGTAAGTGATTAATGTAGTTTGGAACATTCTAGGGCGTAGTATATGGTTGTAGAATGATTGGGTAGATTCCAGAAAGTTCTAGAATTTGCTTGAATTGGTGTGAAGTTCCAGAACATTGTAAGATCAATACCCAGGCACGGGTTAGTTGAAAGTCAGTTAAAGTAAGGTGAAAGTCAGTTGATATTCAGTTAGTCAGTAACAAGAGAGTACAGTTGAGTTGCAGTGAAGAGAATCAGCAGTTACAGCGTTATTCAATAGAGCCAGCCAGCTATAGAGACACTAGAGAGGGCAGGTTATTGAATCAGCAGTAGCTGGAAGTGTCTCAGAAGTTAAATTACAAGTCAAGGTTTCGCAGCTCTGACTGGAGCATGGAACAGGTATTACCTGGGACGGTTTTGAGCAGGCTTGTAAAAGCACGGTTTAGATCAATAAAGCCACTGCCTCGAACGAGTCTTCAGCCTATAGTAGCACCAAAAGCTGTTAACACCAGTCGATAACAACCACGTACCCTGCTGCTGGAGATGATATGGAGAGCCTCTGCTGGAAAGCAGTCTGACTCAACAGACAGCCCTCACCAAATGTATTTGATAAATAAATAGAGCAAGTACTCTCTTAGTTTTGATATTTAGCAATCTTTTAACGTTTTAAATAAAAATATGTCACACAGTGAATGTAATCGCAGAAGTATTTTCATCGTTTAGAAATTAGTGATTTTAGAGGCGAAGGCAACCTTTTTTCATGTCATTTTTAGCAAAAATAAGGTTCGTTGATTATGCCAGACATATTTTCACTTATTTACTGCTTTTCGTAATTTAATTAATTACTCCTCGTCTACTCCGGAAGTGACGTTTTGGGAGGCAAGAATTTCGCGCCAATTTCTTATCATATAGTCTGACTATAAGAGCAGTCGAGTCAGTCATTGTTCTACCTCGGTTGTGATAAATTCGGTCGTCGTTTGCTTTTGCTTACGACATACCACGCTGTTGCTGCGTACTGGAGTGTACTCATTATCGTCTCAAGTACAGAGGAAGAACTATCCCACTTGCCCGAGTGTCCCGCGACTCACTCCCACTGGAGGAGGGTGATCTGAGCACCCAAACTGCTTACATCCCGTCGTGTGACCCCCTCGCCACACACCTGGCACCTTCTAAATTGCTCCATTACAAGTCCACAATAAACTTATCAAACTTAGGTTCACCGATCTGTTCATTGGATGACGTCGAAACTGTCCTCTTCACTGGGTGTCGAACTGGGCCTGTATTCACTCCCACTACTCAACATCGCTGCAGGGCTGCTTACAGGCTCTGGGCTAGAGACAACAGCACTGGGCGAATCACTGCTAGTTCCCGGAATTGCACGCAGTGGGGTACGTTCGGAGGCACGGGTGACAGTAGATGAAGTGCCTCCAGTGCCTGTATATAGTGGCCACAGCTCGGGAAGCTTCTCGCTTCAAAAACGCACTTCTCGGGGTTGACGACGGGGCACTGCCGTGAATCAACAGCGACGGTATGGTACCCTTCTTCAGGCGTTGTTTCGCAGGGACCTTCACCAATTCAGCGTACATATCTCTGTCGTAACCTGACGGTAGAAAATGCTTGCCACACACTCGGTAACCCTCCACTGCTTTGTACATTGCGTGGACGGGTAGCGCTGCGTTCTTCACATGAACGAGCTAGCCAAGTACGGCGAAGTGTGCCATCCTTCGGAAAGCGACGCAAGGTACCCAGGCAAAGCGCGTGTGAGACGATAATGAGTACATTCCGGCAAGCAACAACAGCGTGGCATGTTGACTGACTTGTAAACAAAAGCAAACGACGATCGAACTTATCACAACTGAGGTAGAACAATGACTGACTCGACAGCTCTCACAGTCAGACTATAATGAAAAGAAATTGGCGCGAAACTCTTGCCTCCCAAAACATCACTTCCGGAGTAGACGAGTAGTAATTAATTAAATTACGAAAAGCAGTAAATAATTGAAAAATGTGTCTGGGATAATCAACGAACCTTATTTTTGCTAAAAGTGACATGAGAAAAGGTTGCCTTCGCCTTTAAGTATGCTTCAGGTCTGCCTGCTCACGTGATGTTAACCTTTGACCTCTGTGGAAAATTGCGTGAGTTTACAGCTTGTTAGATTGGACAGTTGCTGATGTGGGAATTGGAGGAGTTAATTATTAGTTTTTGTATTGTTTTCTTAGCTTAGATGAGAATCCAACAAATACCTTAAGATGTGTCATGTCACTGAAATTTCATGACCATATTTCCCACAGTAGTTAAACTTACTGACTTTTGTTCAACCTGACTTTAAAGTGGCCATAGTGGAATGAATTATGTGAATACTAGCCGTTATCCGTGCTTTCGCGCTGGTAGCAAGTAGTATATGGGAAATACCGAGAGGAAATAGCTACACCTTCAAGTGAACATTAGTGTTCACGGCAAGAGGCAGAAATATTTCTTGAAGAGACCGTTTTATTTTAAAGCTTTAATCAGAACTTCTGTCAGATTTAGGCAGGATGTGCGGTTGGGGCCGGGATTCGTTTGGCCCCAGGAAGTACATTTTTTCCCAGAACGTTTAACCCTGTCAGTATTCAAATCTTAATACAACATAGTTTCTCTGCTTATTTTATGCCATAGTTTGTCATGAAACTGAAAACTCCTCATTTGAATGCACATTTTATGATACCGATATCAATAACACTATATCATAAATGAAGAGATCTGAAGATATTTCATTGTGTTGCAGGATATCGGAAGCCTTTGTAAAAGCCAATGACTACGTGAAATTTCGTGGAGAAAAGGGGTAATTACTTCCCATCACCTAATGCACTTCATTTCTTTACATCTGAAACTTTTAATATTTGCTGTACAACACCTTTAAAAAATAATTGTAGGCGGTCTGATACACTTGTACCAGACTTGCGCAGAACGCGCAAGTACTAAACATTTGTGGATGTTACTAAATTTGAAAATTACAAAAACGGTGTACTGATAACAACAGTTCTATACTCGTCTGTCTAGCTTCAACTTACTCCCAATCATCTGGAAAAACTGGACCATTACAAAAATGGTTTTCATGCTTGTAAAACGCATGGAAATATAGGTTAAAGTGGTAAGGAATATTTCATGAGATAAAAAAGGTTGCCGGACGAGCGTTGCTTTGGACGAGCGCAAACCACATAGGCTCATAGGCACAAAACATCTGATTTGAAACTCGGAACCCTCTTGTGTGTGCGTGTATATAATTATATAGTCATTGGGTTTACCTGAGAGAGATTGCAAAGGTCCGTAAATGTGTAGGTTACATTCATTTGCTGCTGGTGCCTGGTACTTTAACTAAGTTGCTGTCCACTGATAACATCCACGATCACCATTGCTTGCGCTTGTCGCCGCACTTTACCTTCAACTAGGTTTTCAGTCGGTGAAGCTCAGCTACTTCGTAGGTTCTATTATTTGAAACTAGGGAAATGGTGTTGTCTAAGACAATCTACGACATGACTGCCTATAGCAAAGTGACAGATCAAGTGTTTCATACAATTCTGTTCTCTGAAAAACCCGAGTTGGAAGAATCCCGTTCAATTCTGCAACGAGTTCAAGAGAGGAATGTGTACAGGTGTGTCGGACAGACACAGCCAAACGAAACGACGATATCAAAGGTAGGGATCAGTGTTGTTCAAATAGGGGGTGCTTGGATCTATTAGAATCTAACTTTTACTTCATTACTCTTAAGGAAGAGTCATTGTAAAATTGATGACGAGGTTGATTTAGTTTGTTGTGTTATAAATGCGCACTTGTCCCTTTAAAATATTAATAGACATTGTGTAATTAATAATAAATTTATCATTACTGGCCGTTTAAAGAGTGTATTACTTGAAAAACTTGACCCATTCTTGTTTCTGGTGCTGTCCATTAAATGATGTCTTGTTTGCTGGCTGCCACACAATACATTGTAATTACAATTTTAACTGGGATAATTCATTAGTTGGTCAAGGCATCAAATATAGGTCACGACTGAAAGAAAACCATTTTTGTCAAGAGTATGCAAGTATTGCGTGTTTTTACGCTACTGTGTTTAATATTTGTCCAAGAAACGAGTAATAAGCGATTTAGCGAACGATGTCATATTTTCCACACTGTGTGCTGTGAACAGAGTACAGGGCCCAGTCTCTAATCTTTTTACTCGAAATGGAACTCGAAATTATGTTTGGCATTTTCTCCTCCATTTTTGTTGGAACTCAAGGTAAGTGTCTAGTATTCTATGCTCGAGTACACAAAGACTTACGTGGATAATTTATTAGTCCTAGTTTGAAGTTGATAAACCCAACATCAAGGCTAAACGTTAGCGTTTGAACTCGAAATTTCGAGTTTTCACTGGAGTTTGTAGCACGAATTTAAGGGTCTCCAAGTGTAAAATTGGACTAGAAACTCATAGGCATAAACTATAATGTATTCGAGCACAGTCAGATAACCACTTATCTTGAGTTCTTACAAAAGGAGCAGAGAAATTGCCAAAAATAATTTCGATTTCTTTTCGAGTGCAAATATTAAGAGACGGAGCCCAGGTGTTTGTTTCTTAACTCAAAACATCATCAGTGGGAAACTGTCTATCTAAAAAGTAAACACTGAAGAACGATCAAACACTAAAGTGACAGTTACAAAATGAAAAGAGTGCAGGAAAGAGAAAATCGGCATGTGTCTGTCATTCCAGTGCTGTCAATCTACAGTGTTCAACATTTAGGTGTGTTGCTACCTTAATTCAGTTAAGAAACGAAACGTTTCGACTACGTATATATCCCATTAGTATTGGAACTTTATATTACGTCATTTGTTAAAGCGCTTGTTATTTTCCTTGGGTGAACTTGGCCTAAACCAGAAGCATTAAAACTCATTCTATACAGGATCAAGTACTTAAAATGGAAAATGACATTGCGACTAGCATCAACAATGAAGACATTTCGGATGAGTTCGGCGATCTGATTGAAGAGAAGAAGGCAGTTCCATTACAGCAAGACGACATTGTTGTCATTGTAAGTAGTGACTAGTGTAAGCCACGGTCTTGAGGTGTCAACCACAGAGACGCACATGTTTAAACATTTCATTTTTACCCGTCCACTATCTCCCATCACTTTTGGCACCTTCTCGTACTCCTGTTTTGCTCGTTTTTATTGCCCATCTTACCAGAGGTTATTATGATATACATATTGTATCTTATTTTCATATACATTCTTTGTATTTTCATTCTATTCTAATAAACGATCTTATTTCACCAACCTCGATCTCCTTTTCATCTCTGGTAATGAGATTGTGATGCACCTATTTTACTCAAGACATATTCTCAGCACAAAGAGATTTTTTCTGTGACTGTGAGGTTGCTGGAATTCTCAAGACGGGTGATGATTGAGTCAATTCTCCCAAAAATTTTCAACGTGTCCTGCAGTAGGCATTGACTACTTAACAGTCCAAGTGACAGTCAATTCATGTAACTCTATAATTTGTTTGCAAAGTCCTATCTGGAAAGCAAAAACATCAAAGTAACAACGTGTGTCTTTATGGTAATTTTTGTTTGTTAATTTAAACATTTTGAGTTATATCTTCACCGGTTGCAGTGTGGCTACAAAGTAGGTAAACTTGGCTGCTGCATGTAATAAGCCAGTGATACGTTTGATAACGTTTGCTTCAGGAACTACTTTTTTCAGCCAATCATTTCTCAATTTCATAGCTAACCACGGTTCTAGTGTGTTCTTTTTAAAATCAACAAGAGATATTTCTCTACAGGTATCAATCGGATATTACAATTTTTATATTTTTTCTATATTCTAATTTTGTGAGCAGATTGCAAATATGGACTATGGGATGGAAGGCAACAACCCGGTGGAGAACGTACGATTCTACACGAAAAGTGATCCGAACAAAGCTGAACCGTTAAGCAAGAAAGATGTAAGTTAAGCCCTAGTCACGTACACAGGAGTCCTTGAATTGAGAACCAGGTTGGTGCTATAGTAAATATAGAAACTATTGGGAATCAAATAAGCATAGCGTTTTGGTGATTTCAACCAATCCTCGTTTTGTCGCTTGCTAATGCGTAATTGACGTCAATCTTCCAAGTTAAATTCAGGAATCAACTATATGCCAGAGATTGGACATTATGGTGCTACGCGGGTGGGTTTTCCCACAATTGCTGTGTAGGCAGAATTTGAAAGGAGTTTTCAGATTGTAATCCAAAGTTTTGAGGGTTGTCGAGGATTACGGAGCATCATGCTGTTTCGAAGAACAAATGGGAAAGGTGTTTTAATATCTCTTAATAGGCCAAACCGGGTTTGATACTTTTTAATAGAGGAAACTGGTTTTCAAAATGCAAGACCCCTGTAAATGATTGTTACCGTACGTTTTGGGATTAAATGGAAGGGTGGGAAATTGAACAAAAGCACTTGCAGTGTGCAGTGAGCTCTATCATATACTGTGCCCTTTTGGCTTCTCATATTCACCATTGACCTTTCGACAGGTCTCCATGATGTTGCCTTCCACTTTCTCTGAGCAGTACATTCGAGTGCACTGTAAGAAGAGTGACCCGCTGGAGCTGGCTATTGCCAACCTGTCCTTCAGGAGATGGTGCCAGAAGAATGGCATGGAACCGGATATGGTACTGTTGGTGGTATCGGTTCACTTTTTAACATAGCCAGCCTGCTAGCTGCATGAAGACAAAATACAGCTAGGTTGAGCTCCGTTAGACCTAGCCTTGGTGCACAGGTTAAGCTAAATATACAACTTTGCGCCCATGTGGGTAAAAACACTGATTAAATCAAACACAAAATTAGTGTCGTTAAAAACTGGGCAATTCCATTTGTGACGGATGTACAATCACAGAACATTTCGATCAATGGTGAAAAAATCCACCAAGGAAAATAATTAATACACCAATTGTTAGGTCTCATTAATAGGTTTCAAATCATGTATCAATTTTTATCTTTTTATCTGACTGAGAAATTTGCCTTAAAAGGGGTCTGACGAACGTACGCAAAGAATTTGAATTTTTGAAAACGTTAATTTTCTGTGAGTTGCATGATGTTACAATTTTCTATTTTAAATGATTTAGTGGAATGCTTGCGAAGTAAAACATACTATTTTTTGGTGATATTTTCTAAGAAATTTTGTCATACAACTCGAAGTGGACGTACGTGACGGACGTATGCTCTGAATTTCTAATATTTTAGTACTAGAAAAAATCGTTTGTTGTGCCTAGGATATTAATTTAGAATACTTCAAACTTCAGTATTTTTTATATTGGTCTTCTGCTACTGATTCATTGGTTTTTAATCAAAATACACTGACTCATTGCACAAAATCAACACCTGTTTTTAAGCATTATGTAGAATACAGATTCAAGACTTCTATTACGTAAACGTGACTATCCAAAATCAAAAAAAAAATGTGAAATAAAGTTTAAAACATCACCAATTATCATTATAATAATAATGGATTTTCATGATTTGTTTTTTCAATAGGACTTGCTCTCAGCTTGTACAGACATTGTCTGTTCCATGTCGCTGATAGCTCTGATGCATGGCCATGTTAATAAAAAATGTCAGTGATGTTTTAAAAGTATTGGTAACAGGACTTCAGTATCTTCTTTTACAAAGTGCGAAAAAAACACTCAATTCACCTTGCCCAATCAGGTCCATATAAAGCGGTGGGGGGAGGGGGGAGGGGGGGGCTCGTGTCCCCCCAAAAAGTTTCAGGCGTCAGGGTTAAACCGTGGCAACCGACATAGGCGTGGGGCCGGGGACAGTCGAGAAATGAAAGATTAAGAAATACGGATAAGAGGGAAAATTCAAGAGAACATTTTTAAAACAACTCTGTATCAGTGCATGGTTTATTTTTTGAGGACCATGGCCAGGACATTGTCGTTAGGGTCTCCACTTTTACAGCACTGGTTGTCTAAACGCGCTTGACAACGTCCACGTTCATACACATAGTTAGAAAAATCGAGAAAATTTGTAAAGCGAAGCTTTTGCGGAGCTTTCGCAAAACTACATTTACACAGAGGCCCCTCTCTGGCAAAGGATAACGGGACAACTTTCGCTTGATGTTTTTTCTCGAAATTGTATATCATTTGAGAAAAAATTGATGACATAACAGATAACATTAAATGCTGCACATTTCCTAATTTTTTGAAAATACAGATATTTTCATATTTAGGGGCCCCGCCCTTGAAAAAGGCCATTGATGACACTCAATTGGCCACCTTTTTGTGTTTTTATTGAGAAATTCCTTAGGTTTCGCTCTCGGAGAGGGCACAATGTTGAAATCGATTACGTCTATTTTCCTGTTTTTTTGTGAAATCGTGCAACCGGCTTTCATGTTGAAGGAGGTCACTTCCTGCACCGTCTTGTGACCACACAACGGTGGTATGAACTGTTACTCTTTTTTCCAAGCTTAATGATGTCCCATTTCAGACAGGACCCTCTCTCGGTGGAGCAGTCCCTCTATACATATAAATCCAACACTCCCAAGTGTTAACGAGAGAAGTTAAGATTCCAAATTCATCAAAAAACACAAAACATTCGTGCACAGCACAGCAGTATCAACTGAAGACATTCGACCCAAACAACCAAAAAATGTGAAAAAATACGACACAATTGACCGCCATCGAAAGGGTGGAATTTTGAAGAACGTGAAGACCACTATTTGTGAATTACACAAAGGGACTATTTCCGATGGTTAGTTATAAAATAATGTTATTGTTTCCCATAGCATCGCAAGAATAGTATCTCTTTTGAAGATGGTTACTATGAGTTGTTTGTAAGGAATTCCTACATGTGGAAAACATTGTTGTCTAAGCTACTATTTGTGATGAATGTGTACATGTCAAAAGGGGGTACTCAAAGAACCCTCGCAATCATAAACAAAGATTTCAGAGTTTTTTTATAAGTGGAGTTCAAGTTTAGCTCGTGAACCGCTTTTGGTACCTCTGAAATGACCAAAAATACACCTTAATACGAATGCCCCATCTTCCAGGTTCCCCCGGTTACACGTGTTAAAAATCTGCAAGTATGCCTGCGGAAATTGCTTAATATAACATTCCGTTTTGATAAACAAATTCGTTGATTTTTGATTTACTTGATTATGTATCTACGAAAGTCGATAGATTCGTAGATGATCTTTGACAATTTAGAAGCTAATCTTGTAAAAATTGATGTTGTTTCAGTGATTTTAGTTGCAGCCTGAAGTTGGAAAAACTCTATAATCCAATCCCCAAATAGTAAAAGTTTACTGAGACGATTTTTGCCTATCTGAAATAACTCTCAAAGAAATTGGTGAAATTCGGAATCTCAAACCGTAAATCGAAAAAAGATTTAAAAGTCTTGAATTAAACTCATTGCTTGGAAATGTTGTTTTTGCACTTCCTTGGTGTTTGTAGTTTTCAGTAGTATTGCGCAATCAATTTTTGTTCTTCAAAACTGAATTTTCGCTTGCCCTGATTCCTGTGCACGTCATGACAGCCGTACCCACGTTAAAAATAAGATGTAGCCATGCAGTAGGCCCGCGCAGAAACTCAGTGATCCACGGGAACTAAACTCCAGGCGTAGAAGTGAGTACTTTGGGTCACGCCGTATCATTTTCCCCATAAACCAGAAACTGGACTGCCGGTCGTGTTTCAATGATGGATTTTGAAACAGTTCCAAAGGTACTATATACCAGGGACCTCGGGACCTCGCCTTTTCAAAAAGCTCCTTAAAAGAATGACCATAATAAAATGAAGTTTTCCCGACACTGGATCACAATAAAGCGAATCTTGACCTTAGAGCCAGCGCTGTCTGTCTCAAGCTGACCAGTAACTAGCTTTAGTTCATCGGGATTTTCGTATTTTGACACTGTTAGATCTCAGCTACCAGGGGCGGATCCAGGATTTTGAATTGGGGGGGGAGCAGGGCAGAGTATTAGCCAGGATTTCGCTCGTCAGACATTCGCAACCCCGTACTGCCAAATGGAATCTGGGAGAAGTTTAAGGGGGCCATGGACCCCTTGGCCTATTTTAAATCTGCCACTGGCTATAGTTTCTTAAGGCGACTCCTCGCTAGCCGTCAGTGCACTGGTCCTAGGCCCATTCTTACTCTCTGTGTCAGTTCACGGTTACTGAACTCTTGATGGCTGCATCCCCAGGATTGCCCCCCACCTAGGGCGGACATGGGAGATCCGGTACAAATAATTGTGGTATCGGGTGCACGGGGGGTAGGGGCGGAGGTGATGGCCATGGGGGGGGGGTAGTTTGGCGAAGTCGTAAAACAAGA
This sequence comes from Phoronis australis, assembly GCA_002633005.1. Lineage (NCBI taxonomy): Eukaryota > Metazoa > Phoronida > Phoronidae > Phoronis > Phoronis australis. Next base: position 32,505 of record NMRA01001193.1, read on the forward strand.
TTAACATTGTGAAATGGTTGTCATAATTTCAGAGATTCAGTGACCCATCCATGTACCGGAGGCAACTCGAGCAATCCCAGCCCAGTTCCCACACCAACTGAACAGAACTCCCAGCAGCTTGGTAAACGTGACAAAGTGAAGTCAAACGTGTTACGGCACTGAGTTCTAGCGTACAGATTTTGGTGATAGAAGATTTGTCCCACAGGTGGGAGTAGGCGTGGAGCGTGCAAAATGGAGAAGGAAGGGGTAAAATGGAGAGGGGAGAGGGAGGGGATAAATTAGAAAGGGATGGTGCAAACTGGAAAGGGGAACGGTAAAATGGGGAGGCAGGTAAAATGGGAAGTAGGGTGCAAATGAGAGGGAGGGGGTACAATGGACAGGGGGAAATGTGGAGAGATGGTGAGAAATGGAGAGGGAGGGTAAAAATGGACATGGAGGGCTCAAAATGAAGAGGGAGGGGATAAGTTGGAAAGGGAGGTGTCACATTGATTGGAGCAGGTGTGGAGGGAGACAAAATGGAGGGAGGGGTACATTAATGAGAGTTAATGTGGGGAGGGAGAGGTGTGCTTTTACGTTATTTACTTGGTGTTTGTTCTTTGTAATGACTTTATCATTTAAAATCAGACCTTAAAACATTCTTTAATTTTGTAGCAAAGAATAATGTTTTAGTATTTTACTAATTTGGTATTTATTAGGTGTGTTTGTGATTAGCACTCATTTATTTATGGTTGTTTTTATGCATGTTGTTTGGATAATCTTTTCATTTTGAATTGAACACAACTTATGCATATATTTAGTGTCGCTGTAATGTTTACTAAAGGGCCACATTAGTTTGGGAGTGCAGCATATCTAAAAGAGATTGTCTAACTGTTATATTCTGAAAGCTTTGTTTAAAAATGAGTGTTTTATCTGGTAATAAACAATCTTTACACAAAATATATAATGAGAAATTGTGATCCAAGCTGTGTTGTAAGAGTGGCGAGTTCCATGTGTGTTTGTGTATGTGCGTTCGTGTGTGTGTGTGTGTGTGTGTTTGTGTATGTGCGTTCGTGTGTGTGTGTGTGTTTGTGTATGTGCGTGTGTGTGTATGTTTCATCTGTAACAAATGCTTGAGATTTTTAATTAGATTAACCTCTGCAACCGAACATGATGATTCATATTGCAGTTGTCTATCCTCCATGTGAGCTCTTTTCACAAACTGATTATTTTTATCTTTTAATTGTTTGTGGTGTTTCTCATTTTAAGTAATGACTAGAAGTGGTTAATGTTTTATTTGAAAGTTAACTTGTACTATCTTTGTAATCATGAGCGGCGCACCATAGGGAGCTGGGGAGCTATAGCCCCCCACCATTTTCAGTGCTACGCTGCACATGGTAATAGATACGTCAAGTTTCGTTTGTATCTTAAACATACACCTGGGTTTTACTCAAGAATTTGGCATATAGGTGTGCGGCTCAATCGCGGATATATTTTCATATGTAGGCGCATGGTCCAAATTCCTGAATATATCGTACCCATTAGTACTAAACTTAGTGTCAGTAGAGGTGTCAAGAGCAGGAATGCATTCACAGTTTAAAATAGCATTTTAAGGGAATTGTAACGGGTCATCGATATTTTGAAAAATGTAACGTACGCACATTGTATCAAGTTATCTTTATTCTCATTGCTACCTTAAACTTGTCAACAATAACATTATTTATGCACCAAATATGCTAATTGTTTGAGAAGATTTCATCTGATTTTTCCTTTGGGTTCAAGCTTTATCAGCTGTTTTCACGGTGTCAAAATTTTAATGCTTTTGAAAACAGTTTTGAATATTGATTTTTTGCTACCTAAGACAAGTGCAGGTTTTTGTGTTAATCTAGTCACATACTGCTGGAAAATTAATGTCGCCAAAAACATTGGAAATCTAAAAGTCTAAACACAGCTGATGAAGATTCTTACATAGTTGAAATCGGAGTCCTCTTCAACACGTGGTGTATTTGGCACATACTGTATCTAGAGGGATGCCAAGTGTACCCATGACAAATGTAACTATCATTTTAACATGTACTTCAATCTGTGAATGTTGTATACTAAAACAGTTTTGCAATGGTTGACAAAAAACTTTAGCAATTTTTCTTGGAAACTAGAGTTCATAAGATTACATTCTTAAATTTTGATTTACGGTAAAAATTCTTCAGGTGGGTAAAAAAAATAATTGCAAAAATTGCCATATTTCTATTTCAGAGGCTTACTCATTGTTGCAAATGCTCAATTTTTTACCAAATGTTGTTTGATTTTCCTGAAAAATTATTTTTATTGAAGATTTGAAAAACAAAATTTCTTGTGTCGCCATATGGTGTCCCAAATTGAATAATTTTTGCTGTAAATAATATTGTATTCATCATCAATCACTTTTGTTATCAAGTTTTCATCGTTGACTTTATGCTGACAGGGTGGTTAGTTAATTTCTTTGTATCCAAGAAGCTCTAAATATATGCATTCTTGCTAAGGCTTGGATTTTATTTAAAACTGCCATTTTCCTTGTTTTGAAAGGTGACTGTATTCAGCTTCAATGAACCTTCCTTTAGGGCACTGCAAGTCATACTCATGAATTCAATATCCTAGAAACGGGAAACTAGAAGGAAAACGACTTTGATTGAAAGATTCTTAGCTCCACGGACAAGAGCGTAGGAATGTACCCCTCCCCAGAGTGTATCAAGTCTACCAACAAGCGAGTTTCTTGTACAAACATGTGCCATATCCGCGGCTCTCCAATGTGCCGCTAGAAAGTGAAGAGACGCAACATGGTAAATTACTAACCACATACGCAGTGCCTTGCCATTCCTAGTTATACTATAAACCACGAGAAAATGAGCAGCAATACCTGACCTTTTCTACACAATTTATGTAGGGTGACTAGCGATGTGATTGGTTGTCCTGATTTTTGGTAGTATGTAACTCGAAACCGGCTAATACAAAATAGTGTTTGCGGGTGTTTTAATTTGACAGCTGATCGACTGGTGTTTTGGTGTTTTTGATGCGAAATTGGTGATTTTAAGCGCTTTAAATATGTCACACAAGGAACAGAAATAACCTGCTTCATCCAGACATAACATAAGTCATTCATTTTGCAGAATTTATTGAAAGCATAACTTGTATACAAGAGTATTTGCCATTTTCTGGCCACACCTATTAGGAAATACAAACAAAACACAAGAATTAAATATAAAAGCATTAGGAAGCGTTCCCATATTACGTCGTCCAAAATTTGCCACTTTTTACCCCTCCACCGCCATTACCCGCCATCACGATATAAACCCCCTGCCCAGCGCCTCTAAATACGTCATCACAGCCAACGCCCCTGTTTTTTGGAACAACCGACAGTTCGTTGGAGATTCCGTCTTTATGATTCTAATGACAAACTAGTGTCCCTTTATTGTCATAAGTTGCATTTGCTGCTGTTGTATTCAGCAGCAAAATAAAATACGCCATTTTAACTACTAAACTACGAGTAATGAATATTTTCGTACCTAGCTGCGTCACCGGAGTGAGAACACTGAGCAGGGAAAACAAATGCTTTAATAAGGGCGTCCTTTTTATACGCCTACACATGTGTATGTGGAGGCATATTGCCGCCTCATGGCGTCCGCTGCTGTATCTTGTAAAAATGCCTTGTAGAGTCTTACTAGATGCCTACTAGTATGGGTTTTATTTTTTATATGTGCCTCTGTATCGTTGAGTCTCTAGGTGGATTTTCATGAAATTTGGCAAACAGGTGTCTATTGAGGCGGCGATAACGCCTTCCAATTTTCGGTTGGACGTAATATATCTTGCGCCACCTGCTGGCCAAATTAATTTTTTGAGTCCTTTTCTGTTATTAGCCTCTCCATACGCTAAAAAATTCAGAGGATCATCATTGGCAGATTTGTACCTGATGAGAAGATCGCAACTGATGTTGATTTTCGGACGGTTTTTACTGTTTTGGCGCCGCTATTGGCAATTTTGTTGTTTTGTGCCAATAGCTGTACCTCCTTAAGTCTTTGGAGGATGTCTTTGTTCCTATGGAGATGGCACCAAATGACAACTTGAAGAGTTTCATACCAATCCGACTACAGCTGTGCCCCTAGTGCATGGCAATTCATATGCTTATAGTTGCCTCTGTTATTTGGATTTTCGTGAAATTTGTCAAATAGATTTCCATTAAAGAATGCCTTTTCATTATTGGGCAGAGTTGACATGTCATGCGCCACCTACTGGCCATTTTCAATTTTCATTACTTAGCAGTTGTGTTCCTGATAAGACCATGGCTGACGCGGATTTTTAGATAGGTCTCACAACTGTGGCAGCTAGCCCTTTGTGATGATTTTGGGAATTCTTTTGCGGCCACAACTATAGGTCTACTAACTGTGACAGTGACTGCCCACGACTACCCACTAAAGGCAATTAGAGTTTTTACGTTTACATCTTTGGAGTCCTTCAGTGAATTTTCATGAATTTTGGCTGTTATGTAATAGATAGACGATACTAACCCAATTTCGAACGGGGTTCGACGTATTCTGCGCCACGTAAAAGTCATTTTATGATACTAAAAACTCCTCTTCAAGCACACCGTTTGCGACGCAGTAGTGGGTGCATTTCAACGCTCTACGTTGCTTTTTTAATATTAAGTTACAACACTATCAACATGTTACTCTGTTGTCAGTCTCTACTGAATCAGCACTCTGGAGAGCAAAATTTGAGATTTAACAAGGAAACTTGAGATATACCGGGTAAGTAAGAAAGAAACGTAAAGCAATTCTGGTATATTTAATGTAATAACAAAAAAATCCGTCACAACACTACATATATGCAAAATAAGCGAACTGCAAAACATTACCATGCCGGTCACTAGATTACCTGATCATGCCCTAATGTGTTTCGTCACTGTGATGATCATCAGTGATGGCGTAATATGTGAACACTCTCTTAACGAGCAAAAGGGAACTCTAAATTTACTAGGTGTCGCTATTGTGAAACAATGCACATTCGCATACAAATACCTTCACATAGACAACCTTATAAAGCACAAATGCCTCCACACTCATTACCTGCTTTCTGCTCTGTAATCAGATATCAAAAAGTGGAACCTTTATTAGTGTCACATAATAAATATCAAGTCTCCCACTGCTGCCAAAATCTGCCTCTGGTCTCGTACACATGGGTGGCACAGTAATGAAAAAAGTGGGAGCTATAGTCCCCCACCCCCCTATGGTGCACCGCCCATGGTCTATGGGCATTGCAGCACTGAAAAAAACTTGGGGAGCTATAGCCCCCCAGCCCCCTATGGTGCGCCGCCCATGTCACAGAGCCATTAGGCCCATTTTACCCAAGCCCATATGCCACGTGAGCACTCTGGCCTCCTTTGCGATATTCTCAGTTTCGTCTGAACAACTCTGACAAGATTGTTTCAACCAGATGCTCAGATGGGATGGGACATCATTAGTACAAATTATGTGTGACCGGCCCTAACAAACAAAAAAACCGCAATTTTACATATAAAAAACATTAACAGTATTGGTACTACATTTAATCACATTTGATGATGGCTGCAAAAAGCATTTGGAAAAATCATTTGCCTGCAAAATATGATATGGTGTGGTCGTGTGCAAGGAAAATTCAATACAAAAAGTAATTTCAATTGTATTTATAATTTCGCGTACAAACAAATATCGAAACAAGAGCAACGCGGAGCGTTGAAATGCGCCCACAATTGCACCGCACACGGTATCCTTCTAGGGTTGTTTATTGGTACCATAAAGTGGCCAGTAGAGGGCATACTTTGCAAAATGGAAAGGCATGGTCATTGTCTCCTCAATAGGCTAGGGGCAAAATGTGAGTAATCTTCATTTTGAGCGGTTTGGTTGATAGAGGGTTGCTTAAAGCACCACA
>NMRA01001194.1:0-14064 GCA_002633005.1 Phoronis australis
AGTGAGCACGATTTTGAGTATGAAATCTCGAGTATGAGTATGAGTCTGAGTACGGAGATTGGAGACCGGGCCCAGGGATGTCCAAACCGTTTTCACCACGGTCACTCTTAGTCTTGCAAAATACATGGAGCTGATACAGAGTTGTACCTTGTTCTTGATTTGCTTATCAAGACTTTACTCTTATAAAATCGGTTTCGTAATAATTTTTTATCGCGACAGGATCATATTTCTGTTACCAGCAAGAATATCGAAATCAATATCGGTGACTCCTGAGAAAACGGAGAATGAAAGGACTAATTAGATTAGCAATCTAATTATAAAAAATAATTGCTGGCGGTCTGATACACGTTGTACCAGACGGGCGCAGGCCTCGCATGTGGTCTCATTGCACTGATCACCTGGAAATATTTTTATGCTTTATTAATATATGGTTAAAACCGAGCTGAGGAGCTAGAAACCTGGCTCAAGGGTTTACCAGTGTGAATCCTTGAGCCAGGTAACGGTTCACAATGCTAAACCCTTGAGCCAGGTTTCTACCTCCTCAGCTCGGTTTTAACCAACCTAATTAGGGCGGAATGCAGCTTTTTAGTTGCACATATCTTTCTCACTTCAGAAGTGGGGAATGATTTGTATTAAGTGGTTTCAGTAAATTTTGGGCATTTTTATTTCCATCGTTGTGCTTAATGTAAGAAACCACGATGCCAACCATCTAGAACCACAAGCTGTCTGAAACACTTTCCAGTTGTTCTTCACTCATTGGTACTCCATGAAGTTTTCCATACATCACGTTTTTGAACGCGGAAACGCTGACAACCCCTTGCGTCCTCTGCCAGACCTAGAGGTCTTCAGAGATGTCAACTTGCCCGATGGTAGCTTGTTAGACTTGAGTGATTTCAGTGACTTGCGCGTTGCTCTCTTGATTATTTTGCTGGACGTCGGCGACTTCACAGATGGTGGTTTATTTGATGATTGCCTACTTGCCTTGCTAGATCTCGACGACCTTTTACTTTTCGACGCCATCATCGTAATCTTTCTTTCAAATTCTCTGTCGTAAAGAGAGTAATTGTCCGCGCCTTCTTCGGCATCATATTCCTCGCGGTTCTGAATCGTTCCCTCGTCGCTTTCTTCAGCTATTTTGTAAATCCTCATAATGAGCTTTTTTCTTATGTACACGACAAGCACGGCGAAACATTGTCCCGTCGGTAGAGCTAAAAAGATAAGAATTAAAAAATACGCCACTGTCCGCATCGGCTGTTGCTCGAAGTTCAGAATGACAGCTATGTTGTTTTTACCGTAGTGATCAGTACCGCCGTTCAGGAGATACACAGCAGCGAATGTGAAATACGATAGCGCGAACAATTCAGCAAACCAGACGTGTTGCACGTACATCGGATGCGATACAAGAAACATTTCGATCACTAGTAAAACGAAAGTAATCACGAATCGATGGTAGTGCGTATAATAAAAGACGACGTCCTGTCTTTTGCTGACGATGAGGAATACGAAAATCCAAATTAAACTAAGACTGACGTTAAAACATATGTTGAGTAGAACCCATCTCGTTTTATTGTACCACGATAGACTTGTGCTTTCTGGACATGCGTGACAAAAGGAAGTTGACGAATGCAGTGCATTGGTCTCAATATCTAGGCTCGTCAAATGTTTCCGAGGCGTAGCAATAATTTCTTCGGATTGCTTCAACTCGCTCACGGTGGCACTACTTCGCCAAGGGCGTTCATTTTCGCCAGAGTCTTTCCTATTAACTGTAGCCAGGGTGACAGGCACTACTTGGGATTTTCGTCTCAAGTTAATCGCGTAAAGCTGAGACAAAAAGGCGACGATGAAATACATTGTTGCTACGACGTTTTGCCAGGTATCAAAATATAAAAATAATTTCCAGGCGTCCCTGACTGACAATTTGTAAAATGTGACAAAGAGATATGGTCCAGTTAGAAGAAGAACAATTTCGTACAGAGCCACAACCCCACGGTAAACGAGAACAACATTGGAGTGGTTGATGGGCCAAGCAAAGCGAGCAAAATCCTCGTTGTTGCCTTCAAAGTAGAAGAAAAACTTTTGTTGACAGTTGTCGTCTAAACAGTTCATCCTCGGGTCTTTCTATCTTTCATGTGCTGAAAATAAAGAGCATTTAGTTTCTACCTTCACTTACATGTCATTAACCACTGGGTCGACTGATCAAATATTCACATTTTGTTGGAACTTTATCTTGCAAAACGGTAACAAACCGTTACGCACTCACTACATGTACGTGTAGATGGTTTTCAACAGAGTCAAATTTGCGGCGACATCAAGGCAACGCTTAATGACCGATTCTTCACTCTAGTCTCTGACTCTGCTCTTTTCTGTCCCATCCCCGTCTTTCAAACACGTTTGTGTACAGATGCTATGATCTATGCAATGTCTGGACAGAGTAAATACTGTTAAACGTGATCAAAGAAAGGGCATAAAATTGCCGAAATTCTTTTACTTTCCATCAGAAGGCCTCGTAAAGCTAAGGATGAACACTGTAGAAGATGCATTCGACAGTTCAATACTGCTTACCTTCCTTTGCTAGTTTGAACAGCACCTTGTGTACTTTCCTACTCTCAATAACTGTTTTTGAAATTCTCCTCAGAAGTATATGGCTTTGCTAACTGACAGCAGATGTCGAAACAAAATCAATGTAATGACGTCATGAAGTAGATAAGCATAAAGCCACACAAGCGGAATCTTTTTTACATTATTTTGAGTAAAATGCGATAAGAAGACTGTCAATATTAATCATGTCGCAATGAGAGTAGCATTAAACCACTAAGTGGATCATTAATACGCTCAGAAGCCAGTCCGTGGCAGCATAGAATGTAATACATGTATGTGGACCGCCAACTCTGTATTTGTACGCGTCTATTGTTTCGTCCACCATCTTGAATATGTAACTAGATAGAGTAAACAAACAACTTTACGTGCGTTTTCCACGTGAGTGGGCGTGAGAGTAATTAATCTCTTATTTTCCGAAGGATATCTATTAAATTGTCAAAGGTTGCTATTAAACGACTGCCAAAATTTCAGCATTATCACAAGGTTACTTTCCTTCTTCGGAACGTCTCGTCCTCGACTTTGGAGCGCATTTAACATGCCGATGATTTTAGTATTGATCCACATTTTCATTTACATGACCAAGACTCAATATACTATCAGTTAGACCTCATTACAAAGAAAAATCAAGTTTTCAAAGCATCAGTGATCTTGCACACCAGCCACGACCAACACTATTGGCCGCGAAGTTACTAGCTGCGCCCGTGTTACTTTGGACAAGCACATGTACATGTAGGTCGGTTTCTCATTAACCGGATGGTGGGGCTTTGGGGAATTCCATTAGCAAATCGTTGTTTACGATCTGTGGTGGAAGGAATCAGTTTGGTGGTTTGCACCACTCTGAGCACACCTCAAGCTGGTACTGTTTCACCTAAAATCGTCGGCGGCAAAGCCAGTTAAATCTCTTTGCAGCCTATTGGTCCATCCAAAAGACAAGCAGGATGTTTACGACTGTGCTTGTGTCGTTGTTAACGTGCTTCGTAATAGCTTTGAATTTGTGTACATCGGAGAGACTGGTCAAAATCTGGGCACGCGCATTTCTGATCCGTTACAGGAAACAGTTGGAATTAGACAGCTTCAACCATTTCACTTGCAGACAGAGAAGATTTTCTAAGTTTCTTGACTTAATTCACAAATCTGCAATACTGACCATGTCATGCAAAAGAAGCATGACTACTGACTGGGAATATATGTCTCCATCTTGGACTCAATTTTCAATAGGTTCACGAGATGGATCAGACAGCCAGTGTACATATTAGGAAAGCTGATAATCCTTGCACGAATAGGAATTCGGAACAATTCCATCTGGACCCTTCTCACAATTATATGTTGAAACCTAGTCAACCAATCAGATTCCAATATTTACAATCTCTGAGTGCCATGTTCAAAATACCGAATTAAAGTGTTCTCGATAATTTCGAGTCTAGCAATTTTGCGGCCATACCGACGCAGAAAATGGTTTTTGATAGAACCACCTGAAGAACGCATAGAAAGGGAACATACCGTGTGGCCGATACAGTGTTGTGTACGTTTGGACGCAATCGTCCAGAAGACAATTGACATTCTATCTCGTCAACAATCGGAAATTCTGACGGCTTAGGTTGTTTGTCATCATTAGATCACATTCTGTTGTATTATGATATAATAACAATAAGTTTATCTTCCGGTTTCACAACTTTGATATTTTGACATACAATTTTAATTTAACAACACGTTCGAAACTAAGATACAGCCACTGGAATTACAGTTCTTATTATAGTATATAGACATCCTGGTGTAAGAAATCAAATCTTTAAAGAACACCAAAATTTCCCTGCTGCCATTATGGCGTTTTGTCCATGCCCATCTTGAAGAGTTTTATTTAGTTTTATCTATTTACGTCATAATAAATGACACTATTCTCAATCCTCCTCTTTTACTCTGCAACATAGCTCGTGGCATACCCCGGGCAAAATAGATTACGATAAATTAAATTTAACTTGTTAAACGCATTTATCGTCATTAATTTGACATTTGTCTCTTTATTTTGATATCAACCCTTAGGGTTCATTTTGCATTACTCATTTCTTTTTATAGCCTCAAGGGCCTACTTTTGTAGTCATACATTTCTCCATGCGACACTTGATTGGTCGCCCATATTTCCTTTGTTCAGTTGAACGTGGTCTCTCTCATTCAGCCACCTACCTCGTCGTCTACAAGACCTACGTTCGTTCTCTGCATTTTTTCCCCACCCCCATCCCGGGTGTCGGTTCCACTTTACTCTTTTCTCATATACACTTCCTGTTAGGTGTTTTCAAGTTTGTGTTCATGTTCTGTACTTTTCCTTTAAGCCCTTCAGGCAGTTCTTTTGTTTTGGTTCCCTCTTTCAGGGCTATTCCTTGTACACGCCGGTGGGCGTATTGTCCATGCCCATCTTGCAGAGTCTTATTTAGTTTTATCTATTTACGTCATAATAAATGACATTATTCTCAATCCTCCTCTTGTTTTACTCTGCAAAATAGCTCGTGGTGTACCCCGGGCAAAATAGATTACGATAAAATACGTATTTCACCTTACACCTACATGTACATTACAGTTCAGTTCGAAATTACATACGCTCAAACCATGGCTTTCATCAACTAATATATGTGTTATATCAAATCGCCGCGTTACTGTCTACATAGTAATACTGGCAACGAGGGTAAAGAAATACTTTCATCTTAATGGTACAACATTTTCACGTGCCTGTACCGCTGTCATGAAATCTATGAAATTCATGATACATATGTACATTACTAAGTATGTTAGTTTGATAGTATTGGTGATATTATTTCTTTGCTAACAAATTGTTTGTGTTTATAGTAACTTGTTTTGGCTGTCAGCTGAGTCAGCAACCGACCCATCCGGTGCGTCCACTCATGTTTTGATGATCTCCGTAGTATACGAGATTGTGTAATGGTTATTCACAGAATCATTGCCTTGAGACAGCTGACCAATACCATATATGGCAGATGATTGTTGTGAAAGTTGAGTTGCTTCCTGTTATTTCCTGTAGAATCGTGAATCATAAAGTTTAGTGCATGCAACCCACAAACATGTATTTGTAACTTGCACATAAATCCGTTCACTTGTCTAATAAAGACAATCCTCTTCTTGCTGCTGTCAGTTGCTTTTAGTAGGGTACTTGAGTGTTCCGCACTTAGTTACTGAATACAACCATCTCACTGACGGATCGAGACAGCCCACACAACACAACGCTGGTATTAAGTCGAGTTATTCTACTATTCTACTACATTGTTTGGTGCAGTGACCTGTGCGAATATGGAACCACAACTGGCCAAACAGAAGAAAGTACGCGGTGCGCACAGAGGACTCATGACGAAGCTTATTGATCGTGCCACCCACTTCATGACTGCGACTCCATCGTACCATGTTGCCGACCTGGAGAAGGTTCTAAACCAGATACACACCAAGAGAACTCAGCTAGAAATGCTCGATGCCAGCATGATCACCCTGCTTGATGACGAGGATGCCATCGAAGACGAAGTCATCAGTACTGATGCCTACATGTCTACTGTGCTGGAGATCATTTTCCACGCGACCAGGTTTATTGACCAAGCAAAGACCTCACCGACCCCAACCGCTACCAGGTCACCTGCTAGCCACCAGACTCGGACAGTGCAACTGCCCAAGTTGCAACTGCCTATTTTCTCTGGAGACCCCCTCCAGTGGCTGTCGTTTTGTGACTCTTTTTGTGCTGCGGTCGACTCAGATTCTGGACTAGAGCTAGTCCAGAAGTTACAGTACCTGCGTGTCCACATCGCCGGCGACGCCACCAATGCCATCGCTGGCCTCCCACTGACGAACGCTAGTTACTCAGGAGCCATCATGGAACTGCTTGCTGACAGTCATGGGAATCCACTCTATTGGTCATTGCTTATATGAAAGCTCTGTGGGAAATCAACCCCCCCCCCAACCAACTAGTGCCAGCCTACACCACTTCCGTGACACTCTTGAGACCTACATCCGGGGGCTGAGGACCCTGGGTAAAACAGAAGACTCCTACGGTGACCTCTTGGTGCCCATTATCTTTGAGAAAATCCCTGAAGGTGTGAAAGAACAGGGGGGAAATAATTGCAAATTTCACGAGAAAAAGATGTGGTGTGTAATGTCGGTTACGTATTCAGTGACGAACTTAGCATGAAGGTAAAAGCCTCGAAATTCTTCCACTTTGTGTGGTATATCCCATGATTATTGGGCGATTCAAGCTCTGTGTGTCGCACTGCTTGTCGTATATGGAAAAAAAGGTCACGCAGTCACATGCAAAGCACCTGTTACTTCGGCCGGGATGTGGCTTAACTGCGAGAAAAGAATGGTTCTTTTTAAGAATAAATTTCTTGTAGCGTACTATGAAAGACTGTGATTGACTTTCGACCTCGTAAGTTTCAATTCAACAAAGCGTCCACTTATAATGCACTGCAGAAGACGTTTAACAACTCCCCGGCCACCACTGGTGACGTTCATAGCCAAACGACTTGAAATTTGCGAGTAAAGCGATCGAAAAAACGTTTAGAAAACGTAAAAATACGAGCACCAAATTTTAACACGAAGCTTCGGCGTTTTTTTTTGTCACGATCTTTTACCAAGCCAAGTCCGGGTATACAAGCGCTAGTGCACATATGCCGTCACTCTAATTTTCCAGCGGAGCTTTTCGCCCGTGTTGAGCACTGGTGGGCCTGAGTTATGAATTTGTTGAGGATATGGTCTTGTTCAGTGTAGACTAGTGAATTGCAGTACTGTGAGATGTATGGAACGTAGACGTGTGTACTCTAGGATATATTTCTTCATACAACTTCATTGCCTTCTCACAATTTTAAATGGTTTCTCAACTGCATTAAAGTAGTTCACTTCGGTTTTGAGAGCTACAAGATACATTGAGTCCGGTACTTATGCTGTGGATTATCTGTCTAACAGGCAACACAGATTATCTTAAAAATAGTTACAGATTTTGATTTTTGCTGTCTAGTGACAATGCACACATCCTGAATGGAACAAACCCTCTAATTTTTGTTTAGCTTCCCTCTGAGTCGTCCTTTGAACAAGAAAAAGCAAATGAAAATGACCGCTATCAGCCAGTTAACATTTTCCACATTATGCCTGCCAAACTACAGTATATCTCATGTAAGTTCAGTTCAAGTGATTCATCAGTGTTCGATAGGATGCAGTCATTTACAGCCACCCAATAATTTTTAATCATATTTATCCGTGAAAACCCCACTTCCGATGTTAAGATCTTCAGAGGAGTATTTGCCCTTCCAAAGCAACGTTCTTGTCTGTCTCGAGTTGAACTAATGTGCTAAAATTCCCTAGTGCTTGCCGTGATGCTTATTCCTAGAATAAATGCATTTCTTGCTACAGTAATATGATTTCATTTTGTTTATTTTTTCAATAAAACTGAATTCGGACGCTAACTATTGAGACGTTGCTTATATGAATGGAATTTTCATTGACATATAATTACCAATTGAACTGGTTGAATTCTACATCTGTTTCCAAACAAAACACTCACTACGAAGGTAACTACGTCTGTCACAGTCCTCGACTGTGTTGCAAAAATTATTGAACAAAATCACACTACAAGTACAAATGAAGCAGTCTCGGATTACCTCACGCAGAAAGAAAACAAGGGGGACTTACTCTCCTGGAATCACAAGTGATAATTGTATGCTATAGTTTAAGCTGAAACTATCGAAGTTTCATATCGAAATTCGCATAATAGACATTTTAGCCCATGAATGTACAGTGTATAGCAAGTTTGGTTCACCACTTCATATCAAACCTTGGCCTACAATATTAAAGGAAGCCAAAATCATATCGCATGTAGAATCTAACGTTCGGTTAAGGCCACTTACCGCTGTGAAATAGGTCAAAACTTGTTAATTACCGAGACGACTAATGTGACTTTTGGTCTTGCAAAAAACTAGCTGTTCGTTACTGCTCGAGACCATACATGCTCGACAAACAAAATGACACGCCATGATGAGTCATGTTGTGTAGCCTTCTCTCAAACAATAATGAAATATCAGTTCTTTTCAACTCATGTCATTACACCTATTGTGTCTAAGAAATACATTCTGACCAATTCCATAACGATCAGTGCTCTCAATAAAAATTTAGTTTTTGGGACGTAAGAGGGGTTTATCGTAGTTATGGGAAGTCTAAAAACAAATTGAAGGAATCAGATGCCAAATCATTCAAAGCTTCAGTCCTGTTTTTTTAGTATATTCTGCTTGCCAACGTCATGATATTACTGTATCCAATTTGAATAGATATTCCTTCAAAAAATATCAATTCTGAGTAAATTCACCGTGTAAGGTAACTCTGTTTCCAGGTGGATATGAAGAACACCTGAGTGGAAGAGTAACTGACGTAAGAGATTTTTACTTGGTAAAAGCTTCCTTGAATTGATTCTGCTTTATTTCTGACCATTTCAGCAGTCACTATTGGAACACTCCTCATTCTAATGCCCATGTGATAGGTTGGGACACTGTCCCACAACAGGAGTCAACAAAACTAGAATAGCTAAGCTGCTTGCAAACTTTGATAAATTGATGTGATAAGGTACCAACCCTGAGGGAGGGCCCGAGAACGAGGTTCGAACCTGGTGCTCGACTACTTTTCTTCGTTATAACGGACCCGGAAGAATACAAAGAGCCCCCACTGGCGGGTCTGGCATGTCCCGAGGGAACGACTAAAATTTCAGAAGGTGTCGTTTCGGACAGTCTTCAGTAAAAACTGCATGTCTGGTGCTCTAATCATCATGTTCCTGTATTTGTACTTATTTCGTTGCCTGAATGAGAATCTCTGACTTAATTACAACAGCATTATTCCTTGTGGTGTTGTGAACTATTTACTGAGTTTGACCCGGTTACATGCATTTGGAGGTTCTCACGAAATGTGTACATGCGACAGAGTACGTTTGAGTCAGTCGGTAGTACCGGGGAAGGCTTCAGTCGTCTTACGGTGGTCAGAAGGAACTTTCTGCATAGCTGGACCCAGATCCTGAACTTCAAAACAAGTGCTTGGAATGAGAGACCTGCTGCATTGACTACTCAATAGTCAACACGGCTGAACACTTTTTTGTTTACATTTGCTTGTTTAAATGTTAATTCATAACAAAAATAAGCCTTCATTCTTTCTTAACAGTAAGTGTTCCTTTGATGATTCGTGTTTCAATACATGTAGCCCATTTCAAGTTCGTCTACTGGTTTAAATGTTCGCGGCCTAACGATTTCAGTAGCTTACAAATATGCTCCCGTTGTTCAAGTACATGAATCTGGTATAATGGATTGTACGTACTTATCTTATTCCTAGCCTCTGTCTCGTTTTCTTGGACAAGATGATTGACCCTGTGGCACAAACGAGTTATACTAAATCGATCAGAGATGATGAAAAAGGGGCGGTACACGTCCATATGCTCTCACGCATATGTTTAACGATTCAAATACATTTGTAAATGTGGACCAATAGCACTGAGTGCAGGCGTACTCTCTTTAGGAGCGACAACAACTGCTCACGAAAACTTCGTGAGATATCGCCAGCTAAGCTACGCACATGATCAGCAACTTCCTCCTTAGGTCAAATTAACTCATGCCAGGTCAGGAGGCACACTTTCAGTGGGGAACGGTTATACGGCGGTCGTGAACAAAGAATTAAGTAGGACGATTTTTGTTCAAACAAACTAGTTCCAGTCAGTTGAGGTTAACGTTCAAACATTTCAACGCCAAATAGCCATTACAGATCGCTGAGCACGAACAGGTAAGGCAAAGTGTAGCATGTGTCATGAGGATTAGGTGAGCTTAGTAGACAAGTTCGATCCCAATTTGGGCCTGGTCAAGTGTGCGCGTCCGACCTTTTAATTCTCAAAATGCGATATCAGTCACGATCCCTGGAACAGGACAGCAACTGACATAGGACTTACTGTAAGGTGATGTATAAGAACCTTAGAAAAATTCTTATGTTTAGTTAACGTCGGAGCGTTATATCTCAGACATGGCTGATCGAATTCATATGAAACTTTCGGATACAGCTTTCCAATTAGTGCTGTTAGAAACTGCTCTTAAAATGCTCCACTGGTGCATGAGAACTATAGCAACACTAAAACTTTTTTATTTTTATGAAACACTTAAAAGCTGCATCAAAGGAAAAAGAAACGGTTATTCAGAAAACCCTTTTGAGATTGTATGCTACCAGCCTATAAATAATCCTAAATTTGGACGTTTTATTGATACCATTGTTTTGCTATGGATGAACTCTTGTCACTCGTGATCCAATTAATGGCATATTGGCAAAAAATCTAAATTTGCTAGCTTTCCAAAAAATGTAAAATTTACCTGGTTAAAAAATATATAGTTTTGTAGATATTTGGCAAGATACAAAGACTTGTCAACAATGTCCTACATAAAATTTACCATGGGAATTAATAACGGGAGCTACGGAACAACTGTACCGGGTTTTTCTAAGAAATACAGCCCGTCATATGCAGCGTTCAAACCTACCTCAGGGGTGCGCTCATCCTTTTAGAGGTAAGGGGTGTACCTGAGCTCCCAAATCTGGGACGTTATACCGGCCTGAAAATAAAATGAAAATATCCGACACATGTCCATACCCAAAGCTATTGTGTCACGTTTCTATACCTATTGGAAAAATGCGACACGTCTTTGTAGCAAAAGCTAGAATCTGTTCCCCAATCCCATACCTATTGAAAGAGGTTTTAAAAACATGACCCATATTTATACCTGATCTGCAGATAGGCTAAGGATTAATGATGGTTGATAGTCGGATGGCTGGATTTGCCGTCTTTCAAAATTAGGTCAATATTCATACTGTGCAGAGAATTGTCGTGCAGAAACTTGTATCGAACAAAACTAGCCTTTTGACAAACCCAGGCTTAATCTAAAATGGCACGGCCCCCCGGATACGCAAGCACTGAGGAGTTCAGAAATTCGAAGAAATTGCGAATACAAAGACTTTGTTGTAGGCCGTCGATCAATTACAAAAGGTGGGCAAAATTCGAAGAAATTGCGAATACAAAGAGACTGCTGTAGGCGATCGATCAACTACAATGATTTCTATTATTAGGCTAAGGAAATATTGTTTAGTACATTGTCAAACGAGAACTTTCATATTCATATGGCTTGGATGTCCACATGGTGGCCCAATAGATTTTTCAACAGGCTTTAGATACGGGGGAAATGTTCGACTCACATGGCATATAGTTCGAGTTTGTCAAGATAAGAGTTGTAGCCCCCAAAGTGACCGAGTAAGGTCGCTGCGGACTATAAATAGGATAAGTTTATTCAGTTTGCGCTGCCTCCCGGCGCTGCCATTAGGCGAGTCCCACCCTGCATTTTATCAGGTCTAGCGCAGTATTGGATAAGCAATCTATAAACTAGATCCTCATACTTTTACCTTGGGAACCCATAGACTCTGCATCGAGCACGTTGACGACGACGGCGGCTGTCTACGAATAGTTTGTGAAAGAAATATTATGCCTGGAGCATGACGGAGTTCAAATGGTGAAAAACATAGGCGGGGCCTAAACAATATTTTCAATGCACGAGACGCTTTTACATGTACAATAAAGAGAATTTTGATATCTTTTCAGCTCCAGTCTTAGAACCACTTTCGACAGCTTATCAAGCTACACGACAGGAGTTTTCAACAAAACATTGTTGGGTGTTAATCATGATATTGTATTTTACGGAAAGAAGTGTCTTTTGGTTTCTGATTAACGGTTTTGCAAACATAATGATATATAGACCCAGATGTCCCGCTTTTATCAGGAAGTCCTGCTTTTCAACCCAGTTGTCCCGTTTTTTCATTCTCGAACGTTGACCGTGATGCCAGATGTGATCAAAATAACATTGTCTATTCGTTGTGAATATTATTTTCCAGAGTCCACTTTCTTTTAACATAACAATAGTAAAAGTGTTTGCCAACGTCTCTTGTTTACCGCGTTAGCATACACTATATGTACGAGGATCACGAGAAATAACCTTTTTTGTAAACTTCTATAGGGAAAGTCCTATACTGCAACCAATGTAATGATCTGTCCAGAGTGTGTTTCAAAGCTACACAGTAGATGTTTGCCGAATTTTTAACTATCAAAAATCCTTATCTGCAACTTTTGGATAGATGGAGTGCATGTAATTAGTTTATTGAAAGTATGTAATTGTTTCAAACGGCACCAGTGGTCCGATTATTATATAAAGACGTATAATTTTGGATAAATGCCTGACTAAATTCTTTGCAGCAACTAAAATCAACGGTCTTTCCAGGGTAAAAATCCTTTGAATAATTGAAAATATTTCTCTGGTGGTTTCACTAGTCATTTATATAACCTCTCTTGTTCATTTCCTTTTCATGTCACTATTTAACAGTAACATTAAAATGAAATGTAAAACACCCTGTTATTTTTTCCATTTTGGTAACACTCTTGCTTTTGAAAATTAAAATAAATATATTTTTAAACTTGTACACTGTAGGTATGCGAAATGGTGAATACCTACGAATTAAATTGTTTATCTTTTGCCACAGGTATAATCACACACAATCAAAAACTGATAAAAGGCAATCTTATGCAATTTGGTTGAATACCGGCGGATTTGCAAAAAGGCTTATTGACGGTAAACTCCATAGCAAGAGCCAACACCGGCACTTCAGCAGCGCGAGATCAAAGTTGGAAGTCCGGGGCTAGAGTCCTATAACTTTAAGTAGCATAAGATTTAAAACAGATGTTTCACAGCTTTTTGGTTAGGTCTGTGTGATATTTCGAAGAAGGGGACCCGTAAACGTTTTCTTAGAAATGGATGAATTATGCGGCGGTATTTTGAGTTTTGGTCACACTAAATAATAAACGTGTATGAAATGTTAACCATATCTGATAACAGAAACACAAAATATCCGGCGACTGATCGTCAATAAAATTATTATTCCACAAACGAAAATTTGTCCTTGTCCTGATTACTTGAAGTTCTGAGGTGTGCATGTGCACGGGTCTTTTCTTAAAAAGTGTTTGCATTCCCTGTGATTGTATCACTTATAAATATTTAGATTGTGTGTAATGTTTGTAATACACTATTGGACTGGTGGTCATGTGTGCACAAACATACAAGATATAGAATTGACGTGTTTCATTAGATGTCTTATTAGGCCCATGCTTGTGTTGTACTTCTACGCATAGTATCTAAGTTGGCTCAGCTGGAGACCCAGTGTCCGTAGTTGAAAAATTGGAATGACTGAGGGGACATGTCTAGTTATAAACATGTCATATTTGAGACAATTTGCGTTGATGCCGATCGAGTAGTGGACTGTAGTAATTTCACCTTAACCTATTCAATTAACGGTACCACTGTTTAGGTGTGACACCCAATCTCAAAGTTTTTGTGAAGTTAAATTTAATAACCCCACTCTTATCATTTTCTAGCA
>NMRA01001194.1:14088-41405 GCA_002633005.1 Phoronis australis
AAAATTCGAAGAAATTGCGAATACAAAGAGACTGCTGTAGGCGATCGATCAACTACAATGATCTCTATTATTAGGCTAAGGAAACATTGTTTAGTACATTGTCAAACGAGAATTTTCATATTCATATGGCTTGGATGTCCACATGGTGGCCCAATAGATTTTTAAACAGGCTTTAGATACGGGGGAAATGTTCGACTCACACGGCATATAGTTCGAGTTTGTCAAGATAAGAGTTGTCATAGCCACCAAAGTGACCGAGTAAGGTCGCTGCGGACTATAAATAGGTTAAGTTTATTCAGTTTGCGCTGCCTCCCGGCGCTGCCATTAGGCGAGTCCCACCCTGCGTCTAAACAGGTCTAGCGCAGTATTGGATACACAATCTATAAACTAGATCCTCATACTTTTACCATGGGAACCCATAGACTCTGCATCGAGCACGTTGACGACGACAGCGGCTGTCTGCGAATAGTTTGTGAAAGAAATATTATGCCTGGAGCATGTCGGAGTTCAAATGGTGAAAAACATAGGCGGGGCCTAAACAATATTTTCAATGCACGAGACGCTTTTACAATAAAGAGAATTTTGAGTTGTTAACGAGTACAAATTCACATCCTCCAAAGAATACGTCAGAAATACGGCAGGTTTTTACTTTGGCGTGGTTAAAGGATAATTAACTCACTACATTTATTTTCCAAGACATGCAGTTATTTACGCGTTTCGCGCTACGCGCATGCACGTGAAATTTCTCCTACATCATAATTAGGCATATGTCTTGTACATGTACATGCAAAACGGTAGAGTGAAAACCATAGAGTAATGTTTTAATTCAGCAAGTCAATGAAATCTGATTTATTTCCGTTACAAAACCGTAGGCGTCGTTCACCAACCTGTGGCCCTGGGTGAATGACTGGGATTAGTCTGACATCTGATATCTTTTCAGCTCCAGTCTTAGAACCACTTTCGACAGCTTATCAAACTACACGACAGGAGTTTTCAACAAAACATTATTGGGTGTTACAATCATGATATTGTATTTTACGGAAAGAAGTGTCTTTAATTGGTCTCTGAGTAACGGTTTTGCAAACATAATGATATGTATAGGCCCTAGTAGAGATTTGTTGACGTTATTTTCCAAAAATTACTTGTAACTGCGTTTTGATATAGACCCAGATGTCCCGCTTTTATCAGGAAGTCCTGCTTTTCAATCCAGTTGTCCCGTTTTTTCATTCTCGAACGTTGACCCTGATGCCAGATGTGATCAAAATAACATTGTCTATTCGTTGTGAATATTATATTCGAGAGTCCACATTCTTTTAACATAACAATAGTAAAAGTGTTTGCCAATGTCTCTTGTTTACCGCGTTAGCATACACTATATGTACGAGGATCACTAATTTCAATTTCTGAAGAAATAACCTTTTTTGTAAACTTCTATCGGGAAAGTCCTATACTGCAACCAATGTAATTATCTGTCCAGAGTGTGTTTCAAAGCTACACAGTAGATGTTTGCCGATTTTTTATCTATCAAAAAATCCTTATCTGCAACTATTGGATAGATGGAGTACATGTAATTAGTTTATAACATTTTAGTAAATATCAATGCATCCAGAATTTTATTGAAGTATGTAATTGTTTCAAACGGCACCAGTGGTCCAATTAGTATATAAAGACGTATAATTTTGGATAAATGCCTGACTAAATTCTTAACAGCAACTAAAATCAACGGTCTTTCTAGGGTAAAAATCCTTTGGATAATTGAAAATATTTCTCTTCTGGTTTCACTAGTCATTTATATAACCTCTCTTGTTCATTTCCTTTTCATGTCACTATTAAACAGTAACATTAAAAGGAAATGTAATACACCCTGTCATTTTTTTCCATTTTGGTAACACTCTTGCTTTTGAAAATTAAAAAAAAATGTTTAAACTTGTACACTGTAGGTATGCGAAATGGTAAATACCTATGAATTAAATTGTTTATCTTTTGCCTCTGGTATAATCACACACCATCAAAAACTGATAAAAGGCAATCTTATGCAATTTGGTTGAATACCGGCGGATTTGCAAAAAGGCTTATTGACGGTAAACTCCATAGCAAGAGCCAACACCGGCACTTCAGCAGCGCGAGATTAAAGTTGGAAGTCCGGGGCTAGAGTCCTATAACCTTAAGGAGCATAAGATTTAAAACAGATGTTTCACAGCTTTTTTGGTTAGGTCTGTGTGATATTTCGAAGAAGGGAACCCGTAAACGTTTTCTTAGAAATGGATGAATTATGCGGCGGTATTTTGAGTTTTGGTCACACTAAATAATAAACGTGTATGAAATGTTAGCCATATCTGCTAACAGAAACACAAAATATCCGGCGACTGATCGTCAATAAAATTATTATTCCACAAACGAAAATTTGTACGTGTCCTGATTACTTGAAGTTCTGAGGTGTGCATGTGCACGGGTCTTTCCTTAAAAAGTTAACAGTGTTTGCATTCCCTGTGATTGTATCACTTATAAATATTTAGATTGTGTGTAATGTTTGTAATACACTATTGGACCGGTGGTCATTTGTGCACAAGCATACAAGATATAGAATTGACGTGTTTCATTAGATGTCTTATTAGGCCAATGCTTGTGTTGTACTTCTACGCATAGTATCTAAGTTGGCTCAGCTGGAGACCCAGTGTCCTTAGTTGAAATATTGGAATGACTGAGGGGACATGTCTAGTTATAAACATGTCATATTTGAGACAATTTGCGTTGATGCCGATCGAGTAGTGGACTGTAGTAATTTCACCTTAACCTATTCAATTAACGGTACCACTGTTTAGGTGTGACACCCAATCTCAAAGTTTTTGTGAAGTTAAATTTAATAACCCCACTCTTATCATTTTCTAGCATATTCATGGGCGCCGCAGAGCTGAAAAAGTGGGGGGGCTAAGCCCATTCAGCTCCCCCCCCCTGTGTTGCACCGCCTATAGACCATTTGCGGAGTAGCACTGAAAGAGTGGGGGCTATAGCCTCCCAGCCCCCTATGGTGCGCCGCCCATGAATTGATTTCAGTTGTTAGGAGGCACAATTAACTCGGTTATTTATGCTATAACAATTCATTTATATTGCTTCATCAGTAGTGATGAAGATCAGGGTAGATATTCGAATCGTTCAGTGGCAGGAAGGTATTGCAGGTATAACTGAAAAAGTCATTTTAGTGGACTGGTCATATGTACTATAACCACGACTACCACTTCCACCCAGGCCTCCTCGTGTAGACAAATTCACGCAGACAGGAAGCGCGTTGCAAAACGAGGCTCACTGCGATAGCTCCGTTGATGACTTAACGATATAGTTGTGTCATGTTACGCGTTGCTCGAATGGCGATAGAAAAAATACGGACACTTAACTGTCTTTTTTACAATACCTAAGGACGCTGAGATTTGGAAGCGTTGGGTCGTTGCCAAACGCCGCGACGAAGGAAAATATTTCCGTGTAAAATTGATAAATGTTTTGGAAAAAATAGATCATATTTGTCGCATCTCGGTTGCCGAGCATCATAGCAACGTCCGGTGATTCCTCGGACAGCCAGGCTGTGTTTTCATGACTACAGCTTGAAAGATCATGCATTTTTCTTTCCAAAAAGGACAGGGCCCTCAATCCCTCAAATTTGGGGCCGAATATCGGCTCTATCCCCTTCTCAAAAATATTGAAACAATTCCTGACGAGGCCAAAAATTCCAGTTGATTAAGTGACTGAAAAAATCTCTCGAACTTCAAATCTCCTCCAACCACACAGGAGACAATTTGAAAGAGCACAACATGCTACTTGAGGCAGAGCCTATGAAAACTTGCAACAGGGCGGCTGCTATTGATGGTGTTCGAGAGGTAGATTTTCCCTCACTCGGCGAAAAAAAGTCCTCTCAGAAGGCACAGGCACCTTTCCCCTCGGATAAACGAGGATCTTGAAGAAACATGATAACTATGCTTGCTCTTTCCAGTTAACTGAAATAGAGTTCTAAAACGAAATCGAGTATTTTTTTCAGGTTATGCTTTGGACGAACGAATTAGGGGGTTTAATTTCAAAATTCAACTTGGTCCATATTGATATTTGAAACCTAACACAGGAAATAGATGTAAGAGTTATTAAAACCAAGAAAGCAGAATTGATGGTGAAATAAGTTTTAGTTTCAGTTACAAGCCTGGTTGTTTATTTTAATAAAAGCATATTTAAGAACATCAATCGTTCTCGCAGATCAATGGCAAATCAAGTGTTAGTCCCGGTAGTCCCTACCCCTCTACCAGGACCTAGGCTAAGATTGATGTCAATATCCTTGATCAAAAAAATTAAACCAGGTGAGAGTTGCACATGACAGGAAAACGGGATGAGCCACCATTGTCGAATATACCTTCAACTCGTCAAAAAACGACCAGATGACCGGGTTCATGTAGAAAGAACTTTTTGTGAACAATTTACAAGAAGAAATGAAACCCTGCATTCAGCATTTAGGCCTAACAAGGGGCCACCATTTTGAAGAAGAGTGCAGGTACAGCCGAGAAAGTGGCCTTTTTTATTCTCAGTAAATACAAACAAATCACTTGGCCTACATACATGCACAATACCTAACTAAAAATTCTCCCAAGACTGGCCTATCCCTAGATTGTAATATTTTGGGAGTCCAAGTTGGATGCGCCGCAGCCTAACCGTTCAGTGCAACTTTATCGGCACAATTGTGTTCCGCGGCGATAGAAAAAATACGGACTCAACTGTCTTTTTACAAAACCTAAGGACATTGATATTCGGAAGCGTTGGGTTGTTGCCATACGTCGTGACAAAGGGAAATGTTTCCGTGGAAAATTTACAAATGTTTTGGAAAACGGTTTGATCATATTTTGTCGCATCTCGGTTGCCGAGCATCATCATATCAACGATCAGTGATTCTTTGGCCCGCCAGCCTGTGTTTTCATGACTACTTGTTGAAACATGATGCATTTTCTTTCCAAAAAGGACAGGAACCTCAATTTCTCGATTTGGGGCCGGATATCGGCCCTATTGGCCTCTCAAAAATATTGAAAAAATTCCCCCAAGAGGCCTAAAAATTCCACTAACGTGATTGGAATTTTCCCCCGAACTTCAAATCAACTGCAACCACACAGGTGACAATTTCAAAGAGCCCAAAAGGCTACTTGAGACAGATCCTATGAGAACTTGCAACAAGGCTGGGTGCTATTGATGGTGATCGGGAGGTAGATTTTCCCCATCACTCGGCGAAAAAATCCCCTCTTAGAAGGCAGAGGCACCTTTCACTCGGATGAGCGAAGACTCTGAAGAAACATGATAACTATGCTTGCTCTGTCCAGTTCACTGAAGTTGAGCTCTAAAACGAAATGGATTGATTTTTGAGGTTTTGCTTTGGACGAACGAATTAGATAGTTTAATTTTAAAATTCAACATGGTCCAGACTGATATTTGAAACCTAACACAGGAAATAGACGTAAGAATTATTAAAACCAATAAAGCAGAATTGATGGTCAAATAATTCTCAGTTTCAATTACAAGCCTGGTTTTTTAGTTTAATAAAAATATATTTAAGAACATCAATCGTTCTTGCAGATCAATCAGAAATCAACTGTTGGTCTCAGGTAGTCCCTACTTCACTACCAGGACCTACATGTAGGCTATGCTTGATGTCAATATCCTTGGTCAAAAAATTAAACCAGAGGAGACTTGCACATGACAGCAAAACTGGATGAGCCACCATTGTCGAATATACATTCAACTCGTCAAAATACGACCAGATGACCTGGTTCTTGTAGAAAGTATTTTTATCAACAATTTACAAGAAGAAATGTAACCCTGCATTCAGCATTTAGGCCTAATCCGTAACACTATCGCCGCAATTAGGTCATATTGACTTTTCATGTTTCGTGTCTAGTTTTCAGAAAAACCATATACCCATTAGTCAGACAACTCTTTGGTGCATTGACTTGTCCTCTAATGTATTTTTTCTACGTCTCTGTGGTTAATTATCGACACATTTTTAAGATTTAATGTCCAGGTTGGACTCGAAAGACGAGCCATTTAGCTCCCGCAATATCAACTTCCGCTATGTTTATCGCAGTGAGCTTGGCTTTGAATTAGATGTACAGGTCTTCCGCTAGTCACTTGCTGAATGCACTTGGAACCAACTTTATTTTCATTTCTTTCAATTTAGTACAGATCGTATTTTTGCACATTAATTATGAAGCCATTTGTTAAGAAAATACGAGTCCGCTTTGACCGAATCCATTTTGCCAGTTTTTAACCGGAGGGAAGAGCTCTGGGAAATTTATCTCTTCTGAAATAGTGTTTATTTGGCTAAAATTATCATTTTGGATATAGACCATCACGACCAATAATGCCATATTTTGTAACCAATTTTTGAATTATACCTTTCCCCCCGAACAAAATTGCAAATTTATAGACACGAAAGAAATACAAAATTTGCTGGTGTAGCCCAATAGATAACAATTTTCAAAGATCACCGAGTATAAATAATGCGTCAAAGCGAGCCTAAATGTTCACAAGTAGTGTTTGCAAGTTTTGTTGTCAGTTTGTATTGTTTAGAACGTAAATGCAAATGACAAGCAATGATCACTTACAGAGATCCTAGATTTTGAGAATCAGTTTGATCCTCGTTATTCACCAGCAAACACTAGATCATTAAACGTTACTAAGTTGATCTCAAGATACGGGCATTTATTGGTCAATAGATACAACCTAAGATCGGGACAACCAATCACAGCGCCAGTCATCCTCCGTTATTATGAGAGCGAAAAGTTGTCAGATATTGTTGCTCGTTTTCCCATGGTTTATGGTATTATAATAGGGAATGCCGAGGCGTTGCGTTCGTGGTGGTTGTGACAACTTGGTATTTGACCACGATGTGGCTGTTTTCACTTTCTCGCCGGACAACGGAGATGCGCGGATATGGCACATGTTTGTACAAGGAATTCGAGTGTTGGTGGAAAAAATATACTGGAGCTGGTTATGTTCGTACGTCACAGTTATGTCCGTGGAGCTAAGAAACTTTCAATTGAAGTCGTCTTTCTTCTATTTTTCGTTTATGGGATATTGAATTCACGATTCTGATATGCAGTGTTATAAAGGAAGGTTTTATGATGTTCGCAATGTAGTCCCTTGTCACAGCAAGACAAACGGTCGTTTTGAGCACTTTACGCCAGTTTATTTCCTTTTTTGTTATTGCAGGACACTTCCTAGATTTCAGAGACCATGGCCTTCCTAGACGACATGATATACGACTACGTCTTTTTGTTTCATGAAGATGACAGAGAAGCGGCCTTGGCTTATCTAACAGAACTCCTAAGTCGGGAAATAAACGGCTGTCTTTACGACGACCCTACTGCAGCACCTGATTACACGGTATACACGGTGGAAAGTATTTTGTACCTACTCAAGCATAGCCATGTATATTTGATATACATGAGCGAGTCATTTTGCGAAGGCATGAACGGACAATTAAAGCTTGCTCTCTACGTTGCTCTGGAGAAGATTTTGCAAGGTGAAGAAGGTTTATCCAGAAAAAAGTTGATTCCTTACTACCCCACAACTAAAAGAGAACTCCAGTGCAATTTGGGACCTTTGGCGCCAATAGCCGGACTAGAACGTCTGAGCCCCTATTATGAGGATCATCTAACCAAGTCTTTTCCCAAGCACAAAAAAGGTAAGAGAGCGTGATAACTCATCAAGCACCCATGAAATTGTACCCTATCGTTTTGACGGTGAAAACCGATTATAAATCCCGAGCACATATTAAAATTTCTTTTAATTATCGACTCCATCTTCAGAATAGTTGATGATAACAACGAATGTGTTTTCATTTCATGTCTTCGAACTTTTATCTTGTTTCGATATTTATGGGCCCTCTTTGAAAAACATTGTTTTGGTTCTTGTTTTGATATGGACCTCTTTTGTTTTCTTTTTGTTTTATTTTGTGATAGCGACATTTCGTAACCCTAGTTACACAGAATGACACTACTTACCCAGTGGTATTCATCGACTGACTGGGAAGGAAGATTCACCGCCTCTAGCTTGCCTTGCAGTGTAATCCAGATTGGAGTTTACGATTTCGAATTGGTTGAATAAATTAGTAATGCGTGGGACTATAAAAGCTCTCTTGGAGGGAGCCTTACACGAAGGAACTTGTTAGGTCTCCCCCACTATGATTTTAAGTGATATACAATGTATAGCCTTTTGTATTTGGAGACTCTGTGATCAGCAATGTGGATAATTGATGAATTGTGAGATAAAGCAAGTAATTGCCGCCAGACCAGGTTCATTCGGTACAATTCGTCATTTTCCGTAAAAGTTTAATATGTTCATTTTCTTAGTAGAGCAGTAATGCATACGATAACATCACACAGAAATGGACGAACTTAGTATCGAGCGAGCGTGGTCAGACCATAATTATTCTTAAGATTCCTATTTCTTTAGGACATGTGCCAATGGGCCCTACAAGCCAACCTAGTGGCAAACCTAAGTCCATTGACCCTCCAGCAGCCAATGCGCCCGGTGGCGATACGCCTGACTCTAAACCCGACAGCCCCAGTGAGTTAACATTTTACATTCTTTTATATGCAAAATGGGTCTACTCAACCGCTGTTCATTAATGGACCTGTGCCCAGGGACAAGGATTAACTTTTTATTGAATGTTGACTTGTTATCGTGTGATTTACAGTTTAAATGTCAAGAATGGTAGCTTTGTAACTAAGGCAATGAAAACTAAGATGATCTGAATTCTTTTACTTACAACCACCGTTTGAAACAAACTACTAAGCTGTGATTAAGCAATGATGTATTTGGTGCAAAATATCAACATGTTTTGTATACCAATGCTGGGCACGGGCAGCTGGGATTTATAATGAAAGCTATGCGTGAAATTAGAACATGCAAACCGAGAAGAGAGAACGTTGTTAATTTTAATATGTTCATTTTCTTAGTAGAGTAGTAATGCATAAGATAACATCACACAGAAATGGACGAACTTTGTATCGAGCGAGCTTGGTGAGACCATAATTATTATTAGGAGTCATATTTCTTTAGGACATGTGCCAATGGGCCCTACGAGCCAACCTAGAGGCAAACCTAAGTCCATTGACCCTCCAGTAGCCAATGCGCCCGGTGGCGATACGCCTGACTCTAAACCCGACAGCAGCAGTGAGTTAACATTTTACATTCTTTTATATGCAAAATGGGTCTACTCAACCGCTGTTCATTAATAGACCTGTTCCCAGGGACAAGGACTAACTTTTTATTGAATGTTGACTTGTTATAGTGTGGTTTATAGTTTAAATGTCAAGCATTGTAGCTTTGTAACTAAGGCAAGGAAAACTAAGAAGATCTGAATTCTTTTACTTACAAGCACCGTTTGAAACAAATATCTAAGCTGTGTCTAAGCAATGATGTATTTGGTGCAAATATCAACACGTTTTGTATACCAATGCTGGGCACGGGGAGCTGTGATTTATAATGAAAGATATGTGTGAAATTAGAGCATACAGCCCAAGAAGAGAGAACGTTGTTAATTAGTGACATCGACCGTGCTGGTGTTAAGAAAAGAAGGCCTGCTACCTTACGTATATGTAGACTTTGTTAAGTATACAGCTTTACTATTGTTATTGGTTATAATTCATATTACGTGTAAATCATTAAATCACGTGAAAAACTATAACGCGGTCAGTATGTATCTTTTAAGGATATTTGGGACTTTATCAACAAGTCTGTGTTTTCAGCTACGGTTCTGCAAAATCCCTGGATAAAAGTATAATTATATTTTCTCAAAGTGGAAAGTCTGTGAAACTTGTTTAATCCAAACTCCTTGACTGGCTCACGTGACCATTCTCTGGTAGAATTCTTCCAAAAAGTAGGTAAATTCATAGGAAAATATAGGTAAATACATCAGTTGCATGATCAAATTTCTTTTGATACAAATATTGAAGATCAAATCTCAAAAACACTGTTAATGTTTTTGAATTATCCTTTAGTTTTCGTTTTGTGCAAATTTTGTTCATTTTTTCATGAAAATTCTAAAAATTAGAATTCTTGACAACCTCTAATGCCAGAGTGACAAACCATTCTTAGCTGCGTTTTAGTAGACAACATTGTATAGAGTGTAATATCTGGTAGTTTCACTTAGTTTAACTGCCGTTTCTGAAACAGGCCTTTGGTGTACCGAAGTTAACTAAATTTGGACATTTTTCTAAGGTAAACGTTGAACGTCGATTCTTGTTATAATTGGTGACCTAACTCCTTGTACAATGTGTTACGTTTCTAGGAAAAGACAACGAGCCGGACCCTGAAGGTGACCCACCGAAGATAACGGTAAAATTAACTGAAATAATATGATGTGATTAATGCAATATTAACAAGTGATCGATTTCAAAAGTAAAAGATAGAAATTTAGAGCGTAAATTCAACTTAACCTAATTTCCGAGTCATGCGAAACGATCCCGAAATCGCGCCCACGGAAGTTTTTATCAAACATATTTCCGAAAGCACCTCGTGGGTTCTTCATGATTCCCATGGCTGAAGAAAGAACAGACTGTCGGAGCTTTGTGAGACGAAAGATTACTTTTGAACTGAGTAAAGGTCAGTATAGACTATGATCAATTTTCCAGCGGTAAATGGCCTTAATAAAACTTGTTTTTTACAAAAACCTTGTGCCACCTTAAAAAAACTAGCCGATGTTCCGTAAGTGAGTCCCTTATTTCCTTGATCATGTAACAAGAGCCAATCATTCTCTGAGCTACGCAAAACTGACAAATTTCACTATAAGAACACCACCATTGCCTAACAGAGGGTGGTCCTCTGAATCCACTGGAAACAAATTGCTAAGCAAAGCAAAGCCACATAAATCATGAAGTACTGTGTTGGCGACGTAGTTATAATGATATTTGCGGATTTCTATGTTGGCAAGTAGCATCATATGGTAATAAAAACAACGACGGATTTAAAACTGCTTGAAATGTTTCGGCGTTTACTAATATACCATCATCAGAAGAAAAAAACACAGTGGTCACCTCGCTAGCCCCAACAAGTTACGATACACAGACACAGTAGTAACAATAGACTGTACTAACAATGACAACCTGTGGTGTGCCAGTTGCCTGTTGAGACTAGGCTGGCACTATGAACTATTGATGTGTAGAGCCACACGACTTTTAACCTCCTTTGTTGTTTATGCTCGGTCTATTATAGCAAATTCATTGAGAGAGCATTGCTCATAACAATGATTGGAGCTTTGCAGACTAACATTAATGAGTGAAACCGTCAGAATTTAGATGTTCCGTGGTCCGGGTTTTCAAATGGCGAACAATTTCGCCTACAGTGTATATAACTGGAGCCACATTCAGCACAGATAAATTTGTACACTACACTGGACTGTAGACCCACAGGAATTTTGTCCTCAGGGTTAAATAAATTGGACAGTTTTAGAGTCATGAATATTAACACAACTCTTAAGTCAACGGAGTAATAATTCACGTATTTGTTGAGTTTTCGTTGAGTGATCTTGACGAACATTTCAACATAGGGTATTTTAAAGTACTTGTGTTGACTCCAATGTAACCCTGATGGTATTCATCGGTTGCCAAAACGAAACCTTTGACCAGGGGTCATTTTGCAACGATCAAAACTGGCCCGGGTCTTTTTTTCCACGGGAGTGAAACTTTACAACTGTTTCCCCAATCGCAAGCAAATGATCCTTCGTTTGACAGTGATTGAGACCATTAGATCTCAAAATTTTCCAAAAATATAGACGAAATTTGTTCGGAAGACGTTGATGGTGATGACATTTATAAATTTTATTTTTTACTAAACATACTTAATTCTACCCTAAGCCCAAAACAAAAATAACACCGAAACAAACGAACGCAAACAATTCCCTGCACGCATACACGGCGCAACCTCAGCCGCGCGTAAGTTGGCTTTCCAACCCTAAAGTGGATGTCTGTGGTTCGCCGATTTTCACTACACGTCATTAGCGCGAATTTTAGCGTGAGCACGCCGAGCGTGCTGACAAACAGTTTTCCAAATTCTCTCCACAACGTTTTGTGTAGAAAATGGTAGCTGAATAAACGAACGAGTAAACAACATACGACCCATACCCCCATCCGTGAACTACTTTAATTAGCGACTTTGTATAATAAAATTATTGGCTTTCACAATCGGTCACCATGTTGGTTTTCAGACGCCAAGAACATGTCCTAGGTAACCGCCTTGGTAGTCATCACAATGTCTGAAAACTAACATTCTGACCACAGAGAAATTCAATAGTTGTATAACACTCTACTTAGAAATGTCCTTCACAAACCACCTCAATGGACTGTGTGCAAGTTGAAGTGGAAAATGTGACCTTCTCACTTCTGACCGTCCTGTTTACGACTTTTGCCCTGGTTAATTATTCCTAGTGGCGTAAATTTGTTTGGACATGTATCTCTGATGACGGTATTTTGAATAAATGCTTGATGATAACTTTGTAATTAGAGCGTAGATTCACAGTGGAATTTGGCCAGCGAAGGACCTTCAAACAATGATGACGAACTTGGGTATGACGTCTACGCAGACGCATTCGTCGAGTTGGTACGGGATGAGCGTGTTTCAAATGGCACTACCATCGGTGTCTACGGAAGTTGGGGCGCAGGGAAGACATTCTTGCTGAACCGCTTGAGTGAAAAATGCAAGCAGATAGAGTCCAACGCTAAGAAGGCAAGTAGTATTTGGCGAACTGGGTAAGGTCGGTAGCTGGCAATTGTTTTAGTTCCACAAACGCCCAATACGTCTGTACATGTAGGTGCCTCATTGCAGCTTTTCCGTGTGTCATGCATGGGAAGACCTGCTGATGGTGTTATATACATTTACTACTTCAAAGACTACTTATTACATTCTAACTTGAACATTTTGTTACGAAAGCCGGGTCTATTTACAATTGATCAGTTTAAAATAAAACTATTAATAAAAAGTAACTGTGTTTACTTTACATTGCGCAAGCATGTTTTTACAAAAGTTGCGTTATGTGGTTTAAAGTTTTAGACACATCAAGTTTTTCGGTAAAAAGATCGTTTTTACGGTTCATATGGAAATCCTACACTCGTTCCAGGTTGATGACATGGGCAAAACCTCTTGGCAAGTCTATGCATTTTGACGGAATTTCCAAGAGGTTTTGGGCATGTCATGAACTTGAGACGAGTATAAGAATATCTAGATACGTTATATCATCGCACGGAAATTGTCGAATATTTTATCGATGGAGTGTGTTCATGATTATAGAATTAGAGATACGTGGATGTACAAAAGCTTCAATGAATGCATTTCACGTGATTTTGGATGAACGCTTTGTTAGACAAAATCAGGAAGAGGTTATCTCTTCCTGACAAAAGTAATACTTGTTAATCTCATAAGTAAGTGTCAAGATCATGCACGAATCCCTAGAATGAACAACTAGTTATTATCAATTTAAGCTAATTGTCTACTTGATGTCTACACTTACCATCAAATCAATTATTAACTTCCATACTCAACCCATAGAAGTAATTGTTTCCCTACCATTTAATTCATGAACGAAAAATCTTAATTCATGTTATAAGGTCCTCGTAATCATGTCACCGACGTTTGTGAAGGGGGTCAAGTTTTGCTTGAAACAAGAATAATTCTTTAAAAACCCACCTCAGAAATTCTTGTTCAAACTACATCTTTTACAGGAATCGCAACCTCCAAGCTATCGCCAAATGAAGACAAGGTTATGTTGCCGTTTCTCGTGTAACATATGTGCCTATCTTACTTTACTTGCGTTCGTGGTACTGGGTTTTGGCATAACTGCAGGAGGTTTGGTTTTGGGACTTGGTGACGAAAACAACACAACGGGAAATGGAAGTGCAACAAACTCACCAACAGTTTTACCTCAAATATATGTGATGTCGAGTTTCGGCGGATTTGTCGTTATAGTTATCCTATTCGCCCTGATTAAGTGCTGCTGTATCAGTGGGTGCAAGATGTTCGACGAATTCTTCAAATTACTGTTACTCGTGTTCTTCAAACAACCATCGCAGCAACGAAGCACCACGGACAACAAATCAACACCAAGCAACTTAAAAGTGATTGAAGCTCGTTTCAACGCTTGGGAGTTCTCTGGCTCTGACCATCTGTGGGCTGGTATAGTTACAAACATCTGTAATGTTGTAGAACAAGAATTCGGTTACTGGAAAACTAGACTGTTCCGTTTCGTTGAAGGCAAAGCCACAGACACTGAGCAAAGCAGAGCCGTCGAAGACAGTTTTTGCTTCAGGTCATGCTGCGTCTCGGGAGGGACTGAACGTCACTATAGCCAGGTACCCACGGACGATAACACGACAACCGGAGTACAACCAAATTCTGGAAGCGACACAAGCAATGTGCTGGAAGAGCGGCAATCCTGTCTGCGGATATCCTATTACTTTACCTTTTTCTTGATAATCTCCATGTTAATTTTTTCAGTAACAGTAATTATTTATTATGCCCAAACAACGCCCCCAGCCACGCGCGAGCAACTCCTATTTGGCGTAGCGCTTGCGGGTTTGGTTACAGCGCTAATACCGATAATTAAAACAACCGTGGGTTTGATTAGTTCCCTGTGTCAATCTGAGGCGGAACGTGTAGTGCGGATGAAGAGGCACTTGACTCGTTCAAATTTTGACGAGGAATTAGGATTTATGAACAGAGTCAAATTAGAAGTATACTTTATTAACGATTTTATTAGATATATGGAATACATATACCAGACAGATTATCGCCTACTTATAATCATTGACGATCTTGACAGAGTGGAAAAAGACAAAATTCACAAAATTCTTGAAGCTGTTAATATATTGTTCTCCGATAACACTCTGCCCTTCATTTCGCTAGTTGCCGTTGATCCACTGATTGTCGTGAAGGCTATCGAGCAATCATATCCCAAAGTGCTGTTAAAAGCTAATATTAACGGTCACGAGTATCTGAAGAAAATCATTCACCTGCCTTTTTGCATTCCCTTGCCCAAGGACGAGTCAGTTAAGCAGTATGTTAACGCCATGGTGAAAACAGAAAAGTCCAGTAATGCCGTCCGTAATGACAGTAATGTTGAACCTAAACACTTAGAACTTGGACACGTACATGATAGCCAAATGAATGAGCGAAAGGCGGACGGTGATACTCCGTCAAAAAGTGATGAGCAAAGAGAAGTTGAGAATGCCTCGTTGAGAACAGCGATGGATGGTTTGAGAGAAACGAGTGAATTCCTCGCACCTAACGCGCGAAATATCAAACGTATTCGTAACATACTGATGGCAACGTTTAAGCTTGTGATGAGAGGGGAAAAGATGAGCGACAACGAAATTCACGAGCTGGCGCGATGGGTGCTTTTCACAGAGCAGTGGCCATATAGAGCGAGTTGGTTGATACATCTTTGCGAAAAGTGCGAGTACGATTCGGAGAAACAGCTATTCACGTTATACGAAGAATGCGAGAAAGAATTGGCCAAGCCGTCCAACTGGAAAGCGCTACTTAGCCTTGATCACAACCCAAGGCTGTTCAAATTATTCCTAAAGAAATACAAGTTTAAAGTGAGTGACGTGAAAAAGTTTTTGCCAGTAACTGTAAACCTTGACTACACAATCAGGACAATAATAGTGAATGCTGAATCGGAGAAAACTGCAAAAATGTATCGCGAACAGTTGAAATCGAATGAAGTTGGAAAAGCTGGAGAAAATCAATCGACACTAAATGCAGCGGAAATGACTAGATCAGAAAATAGAAGAGATGGCAATGAAGGTACCATTAAATTAGTTTTAACAATTTTTCAAATCAGAATATATTGTTGCACCTAACTGTCTCAAGCTGTCTAATAGCCGTCTTTCCGTGGCGTAATTCAGAGGCACCCCATTCTGCAAACTTACATTTCGCGAGAGACAAAAACATCGCCGAGTATCTGTTTAACAGTAAATCAATATGGTGTCGACCCAATGTTCCCCAGCCAGATGTTCCCCCGGCCTTATGTTCCTCTGTCTCCATTTTCCACCGGTCCTATGTTGCCCAGCAGAGGGTCTCGATGTTATCCCTACTCGTTAGTTTAGGTTCAAGGGCGATAATTTGATGCGCCCCACTATTTTTATGTGAAGACACTCATAACGCTTACACTCATGTCGTATTTTCGGAAATTGTCCACTTCCTTGGAGAACGGTTTTCCGATAGCATTTACCCGGAACGTTCTAAATGTACACACCCAATGTATGGATTTTTTTGCAAGATTCGTTGTAAGTTTGTATTGTTTAGAACTCAAATGAAATACATATGCCAAACAATGGTCACTTTAGTGTTCCGGATTTTGAGAACCAGTTTGATGCTCGTCGTCCAGTAGGGGGAACTGGTTCTCAAAATGAGGGGACCCTTTAAGTGACTATTACCCAAATCTCAAGCACTCGTTTAACAGTTCAGTCTCTCTGGAGTAGTCAGCAATCAAATTTGTTCTTACATAATTCAAAGCTTGGATTCTCCAGGGAAACCTGCATTGTATCTAGCAGACCTACATTTTGTGAGAGACACAAACAGTGCCCTGTGTTTGGCTAAGAGTAACCGAATAATACCATTGTGTTTAGAATTATTTCATTGACTTAGAGATTTTTACGGGGGGACAGCAGTCCACTCGCCACCAAAAGACGAGACAAATCACGTGGAAGCCACAGAAAATCAGTCACCAGACACTCTACGTAAGCTGACAAATAAGTGAAGTATCAAGATTTTACCACCTGAAAGGTGCTTGCTGCACAAATTCAGCAATCACTTTCGCAATGGTCATCATTGCCATTACAGCACACGTGAAATCGTGGTAATGGCTTTAGAGTGCTTTAAAGATTTGAGTACCTTGTTAAAACACTTACAGAAAGTGGGCATCATTTAATCTAGATTTAAATGTAGTTACTTTATATTTACTGCATGTTTATGGGGTACATCTTTAAAGCATACGTTGTACACATCAAGTTTTTACGGAAGACGAATTCTTCACGCTACAATGAATTGTGTAGGATGCTGGTAATCCAACGCAGAATGAAACAAACTTCTACACTTATATCAAAGCAAAAGTTTGGGCTTAGTGTTGATGCGTTTCACCACCAAGTTTTGTTTAGGAGATAGGACAGTCAATCACACATTCGAGTTCATCAGTAAATCTACCCGTGCAACTTACGTTCTTAATCATATCCCTACCTCTGCGAGACAAGCGCCGACATTGCTCGTAGCGTTCATGTCAATAGAATACACTCTACATCATTTGGTTTCTCTCTATTTATTTCTCAATAGTTTTTATTTGATGAATATTTTGGGTGAATATCGTTTATTTCTTTCCTTTTGTTTCTTTTACATGTTCCATTACTTTCCAGCGCCACGTGAACGACTCGAGAAAAACGTAAAAGCCAGTGGCATGAAGTTTCTCGGTCAAACGCCACGTGATGGCAATTGCTTCTTCCATGCTATGGTGTCTCAGTGTAAGCGAACGAACACTCGCCCTGATATCACACCTCAAAAGCTTCGAGAAGAAACTGTTGGCCATATGAAAGTAAGCGTTTTGAAAGTAATCAGGATCCGTGTCAATTGTATCGCCTCTGACATGGAATGTTCTAAATACATCAATTTTGTAGATTAAATCTATAGTCAGTGATCGATGATTCAGGACAATGTGGTTATAAACGCTAGAATTTTTTTCGGCATTATTTCATGCGAACAGATCGCGTACATGTATGGGTAACGCACTGTTTCTCAGAATGATTTGTCGTCACTTTTATGCTCCCGCATATTTATTTGTCGACTCATTATGCCGTCTTCCTCGTCCCTCTGGTGTCCAGCATCCGGAGTCCGCTGCTCTATCTCCAAAATCTTTCGATATGTGTTCATGAATTTTGCGCATGTTTCTTTTATGAATGGCACGGATGAGCGAACATTAGGGCGGATCCGACCACTGGTGCGCCCCTTGGTGTCAATTTTAGTTTTTAGGGTTTTCTCTGTATCTTCAAAGGTCCTCAACATATTTTCATAAAATTTGGCAGATAGGCATCTATTGGCAAGATGAAGCTATCCCCCGTTTTCGACTGAATTTATGGTATTTTGCGTCACACAGTGGCTGTTTTGTTTGTTTGTTGTCGTCCTCACCTCTGTCAACCAAACCACTCTGAGCATGATTGTGAAAATTGGCATATATGGTCCTATTGTAAAGAGGACGAATGACAATTTTCCGACGATTTCGACTACCGTGGCGCTTCTAGTGGCGGTTTTGGTTTGTTTTTTGCGCCCCTGTCTGTATCTCCTAAACCCTCGGCAGGATCTTTGTTAAATTCAGAATATATATTTATATGAAGCTGACAATGGACCACCACAACTTTGAGACCAATACGACGAATGCCGTGTCCCGTAATGGCAATTTCATTTTTCCGTTTTCCTCTGTTTCTCTGAAATTTCGTGACAGATTTTTATGATAATTGGTAATTGAGTTTCTATTAAAGAAATGGTATCAAGCACCACTTTTTAGGATGGTTCGACGTATTTTGCTTCTAATGGCCAATTTTTACTGTTTTCTAGTCTATTTTTGAAGTCCGACCTGGATTGTTCTAAAAATCCCTCGACCCTCTCACCCCGCGACCCCCTCGACCCATTTTACCCAAGCTCGACTCAATCTGAACATAGACCAAGCGCTGACCTGGAGGACCAACGAATTGGGCCATGAGCTCGGATGGCTTTTCCCGTCATTTTTTTGGAATAAAGAGAGTATTCGGCAAGTTGGAAAGCCAAAAACAGAAAAAAAAAACAACGTCACCATATTAAATTTAAGACCTACCAACGTTACAAATGTTGTTTCCAGCAGGGCATAATCGTCTCGTCTTCTCTTCAGTAAATGACAGATTCAAGCTTTTTTGGGAGAGTGCAAAGAACCGAAGAGTAATGTATGCTGGAAAATACAGTTGGAAAAACAAATTGATAACTAAAAGGAGTATTTCAACGTTATGTGGAGTATAATATAAACGAATGTACAACAGAAAGCAAGTTATAAAAATGTGAAATTATTTTCGTTCACATTAACGTACTCTCTCCCTAAGTTTAGGAGAACTGGGCCATTGGTAGCCACTTGTGGAACTATTTCCTTGACAACAATAGCGCGCTCATAATGCACTATTTCAGATCACGTTCTTACGACACTTTCTGTTTTTAACCACCAGAGCAGATTAGCGTGTAGGTTGTCTTGTGGGAGTCATTAGGCGACGAAATGTGGTTATGAAATGTTTAAACGTCGAAGAAAAATCATTGCTGCATGTCGTGGGTAGACGATGTTGTGAATAGTGGGTCATTGGGGTTGGAGGTCGAGGGTGTCGTGGGTCGGCGGGGTGTCGGGTCGAGGGGTTTTGGAACAATACGTCTGCCCCTCTATTTAACCAAACCAATCTAAGAATGAAAACTGGCACAGTATGCGTCCACTTTTTGGGAATATGTTTGTGCTTTGACCGCAAATTTGTTGGGAAATCACTGGAGCACGACACTGTAAAGAAAGAACAATCACTCATGGTTTTTTGAACCCCTGTTTTGTGTAAATTTATTGAGCTTTGTGCTGCATAAATCGACTGAAGTGAAGCGCCCGTGAATTTCCTAAACCCAAGTGTCATACCTTGAAGTATAAATAGGGTATTGGAGACGATCAGAAGCTGAGAACGCGTGTGGGCTGATGATGATTTTCAGACAACACGAACTATAGCAGCTCCTCGCAGTGGCAATTTCTTTGCGTCTATGCCTCTATCTCTCAAACCTTCTGCAGGATCGTCATTAAACTTGGCAATTTATATCATCAAAGTTGACAACGGACAAAGACGACATTTGGATGGATCCAACTACTGATATGGTCTCATAGTGGCAATTAATTTTTTCGTTCTTTGTATCTTTGAAACTCCTTGGCAGATTTTTATGAAACTTAACAAGTAGGTATTTATTATAGAGTCGTAAATATTTCCGTTTATAGCGGATGTTTTACTGTCATGAAATTTTGCAAATAGTTTTCCTATTAAAGAGACGACGAAACCTTCTCATTTTCGATTGGATTTGGCGTATTCTACGCCACTTGGTGGCCATTTTAAATTTTTTAATGAGTTTTTGACATCACCCTCCTTATTCACCAAACCGCTTGAAGGATTAATACTAAAATTTGATGAAAAGACTGAGCCTGACGTTGGTTTTCAGGCGTTTTCATCTACTCTGCTACCCCCACCCCCTGCCCCTGCATCCACGGTTGTATCATCTTTACCTGCCCCAAGATTTTTTGCAGATGTTTTCTTATAAAGATGGCAACAGATGACGATGATTGATTAGCCATATTCTGCACCAACTAGCGGCCATTTTAATTATTTTAATTTAGTTTTTTGACGTTTACTCCTGTATCTGCCCAACCATACCTCGGATTATTATGAAAATTACCAAATGTGTTTCTACTGACAAAAGCATAACTGGCGTGGATTTTCAAAGAGGTCCAACTTCTGTGTTGCCGCTTATTGACGTTTTTTCACATCAACGACTGTATCAGCTAAACACCTTGCAAGATGTTTTTGAAATTTTCCAATATTTATTCTATTCCTATTAACTTGACGGCAGATGGGTAGATTCGACTACTGCTTTGACTCCTAATTGCCGTTTTTTAAGTTTGCCTTTCTATCTTTGGATTTCTTTGACGAATTTTCATAAAATCTGGCAAATAATTTGGGAGACGACGACACCTTTCCATTTTTGGGCGGCTTCAACACACTATGAGCCATCTAACGGCTACGAGAAGCACACCATTTTGTCATTGCCTTATACAGTATGACATCTGCTCCCAACATGCTTAAAATCAGTTTTGGAATGTTTGGCATAGTGTCTGTTAGCAAGTATCACATTCAGTATGTGTCACGTGTCAAAAAGCATTTCATGGGCAAGACTTTTTGACCATCTGAAGACACGAATTTATGTATATTACAGTGTTGAAACAATATTTTTTTACAAACAACTGTGAATTTTTAAAAGTGACTGATTGTTCTTTATACTTTATTCAATACATAAAAATATATTTTACAAATATTTGTGACGTTTTAGAGTCAAAAGTCAAGTGATGGTTGTTTAAAGTTTAGCCTTGAAGATAGAAAACTGACTGTTTCCGAAGAAGAAAGTTTGTAAAATGGAAAGTTAGTTTTGTTAGCGCTCGGTTAGCCTATGGAAAATCATATGACAAAAATATTCCCAAAATACTAATTATTTCTTGTGATTTTCATCTAATCGATTGTGATGTTTCATTAGGCGCAGTCGTTGTGTAGCGTGTAACATGTTCTTGTTTGATTTATACAGGACAATCCTGACGACTACAAATCATCAGTCACCAAAAACTGGGAGGACTATATCGAAGGCATGAAAAAAAGTAATACTTGGGTTGATCACCCTGCCGTAGAGGCTGCAGCAAAGGTCCTTGGTGTGAAACTACACATAGTGAACAGTTTTCAATATGATAAGTCGGATACAATTGAAAACATCATCAACGAAACAGCTAAAGGTCCTACGTTTCTGCTTGGTCACGAAGACGAAGTTCATTATGAGAGTCTTGAGCTAGTGCCGCCCTGAAACCAGTGTACGGTTTGCACAAGTTAAAATGAATCATAACGGGCACGTTTATTTGGCATTCGAATACATGAAGGCAGGGCACTGTCTTTCGTGCAACATGGGCAACATGTTCTAAGTAATTGGTGGTTGGAGCCTACCATAGGAGTTCATTACGTCATATTAACGAAGTTGATACAGGAAAGTTCATTTAAAGTTTTGCTGGACCTTATTGACAACTTTGTGTACTTAGCCAAATACATGTATCTATAAAACTGGTAAATTTTGACACGGTGAGAGTGAATCTTCTGAAAATAGAAGGCTTGTAAAATTTGATTTCAGACCTTATCCAGTGTAACATTGGTTGGGTCACGTGATCATGTATTTCAATAGAATTCAGCAAAAAAAACAAAGGTACATTGAGAGGAAAATGACGGTATCAATAATATGACCAAATATTAGTTGATGTAAATCTTCCAACATAAAATCTAAAAAACGCTGTTACTGTTTTCTGAATTTTTGTTTTCGTTCCTCCAATTTTCATTGTTTCAAGGAAATCATAACAGCCCTATTTTTGCAAATGTGGAACATTTTAAATCCAATTCTTAACAGCTTTTCAGAGAACACTGCATAAAGCATAGTATCTGAGGGCCCTTTTGGAAAGCAATGCTGACACTGAAGAGGCCACCCTCGTTTTAAATATTAAAATAAGAAAAATCTGAAGGTTGCATATGAATCCGACTGCCAGTCGAGATATACGTTATTCCGAAGTTATCCAAACTTTTCTAGGGTACAGTAAAACCTTAGTACAATGGCTTAAATACAGGTTATTATGGGAGCTCTTTTCTTCAGATTGATAATGAGACTAGAATGACTATTGACTGTAGGAATGTATATAAAACTGAGACCCGTTCCGCAACGCAAGACACTCGCAAGTGAAACCTAGCGTGATTGCATGACTCTTCTAATACATAGCCAAGTGTCATCAAGATTTGCGAGATCTCATTTTTATCACTAGAAACTTGTTCACGACCAGGTCTGTTTTGCATAACCCCAAGACATTTGCCAGCCTTTTGCGCGTGAAATCTTGGTTTATCCTATAATTCAACATTTCAACCTCGCCTTTAGTGGCCGTCACATTGCTACATGTAGGCTACAGTACATTAGTCAGGGTGGAGTTCAGAAAGGTTAGGACATGGTTAAGAAGCAAGTATTCGCGAGATTACGTGAGACATCGTCGTGTATTTAAAGAAGTACACTAGATTTTAGCGAGATGCTATCGTTACTGCACTGTACCCAGGTCTTGAGCATAGTTGCGAAACAATAGCCTTTCACTTTCGTGATTTTGCGTGATCTTGCTTTTTGGAGAGATTCTTCGATCTACAAAACAAAGCACGTCTGTGTTGCC
Source organism: Phoronis australis (assembly GCA_002633005.1). Taxonomy (NCBI): domain Eukaryota; kingdom Metazoa; phylum Phoronida; family Phoronidae; genus Phoronis; species Phoronis australis. The sequence continues at coordinate 37,139 of NMRA01001194.1, forward strand.
AGTTGTTTACTACCTTATCTGATTCGCTCGTCTTCACGGTACAGGCTAAATGCTTATCTTCCAGTGAACATGTTTTGGTCTGCAAATAAAAAGACATGAACATGTTTTAGTCTGCAAATAAAAATACAGACACTTGAACAAATTGCATAGTGGAAAAAACACGATTTTGTGATTTTGTATATCATTTTGCCTGAATTTCTCTCTGAATTTTTTTTTCATAGGTAAATTCTTACTTTTTGAAAATTTAGAGACAAGCCGTTGTCAAAACACTAGTTTAGCGATTTTCGGGCATGGGAAAAGCGGGAAGTTCTTTTTGGCGAAGATTGAACACCGTACATAGATACTGATATGGATACCAGATTAAACCGAAATCAATTTGACTATCAGCTCAGTAAGAACCAATTCATTCCGCTAGTAATTTCAAGACATTTCGAATGGGGCAGAGAGTACTTAGAAAACGTGAAGCTTAAGTTTGGAGAAAACGGTATAGACTTAGTTCATGGTGTGCTGTTTGAGTTTATGTTATGGTGTGCTTTATATAACTGTTTTGATTTTGTAATAATAGGATTTTAGCAATCATAATTATTCATTGTCCAGTTCAGATTAGCGGAGGGCTGGAGATACATTATATACAGCAATGAAAGTGTTAAAGTAATTAAAACGGTTGCAACTGTTTTGTCATATTCATTTCCCGACTGATTGTAACGTCGTTGTGAATGTTTGCTCTACCAAACAGAGACGGTCGTTTAAGGAGATTGCAAGGCCAGCATATCTGTTTCTATTGTATCAGTTCAGGATGTAATTGGTATGAATGAAAATGTATAGACAGTGTGGGGTTTTGTGAATAAATATATAACATCTGTACAATATACCATAATTTATGTTGTATCGGGTGAGACCGTTTAATTATGCATAAAGCGGAATCCAGAGATTGATTTGTCTTACATGAAATTCGTTCAACCAAAATATTTCTGGGCCTATAAGATCGCTGGATATCATTTTGGAATAAAGGAAATAAACGAAATTCAAGAATTATCGAAACGGAACGTTAACTTCACAAAATTCATCGCTAAGCCTTACTTTTCGTTTTTGTCCCCTTGGTACTAGATTTAGCGGATGAGGTGTCCCCGTGCGTTAGTGATTGGATTTTGTTCAGTGGTAAACGACTTTGATCATCGCTGCGCAGACCCAAATTGTCGCAACAGCTCAACTTGACACATCTTTGGAGTTGTAACAATTTGACTCAGCACTCACGGCTCCAATCTCACAATTTGCCAAAATTGTTCCCGACAGTCTTGCGTGTGACAATATGTGCCTGTACTATGCAACTCAGGCAGCCACCACAGTTACCGGACGTTTCACTAAAGGGCTGCGCCCTCTTCGTCGCAAGCTATGGCTTGTGGACAAGGTGGGGGAGGTGGAGCTTGGTCCCCTTATTTTTCAAAATGTACTTGGTAAACTTTAACTTAAAACTAGAATTGTATGAACAACCGACGTGCGAAATGCTCTTAAAAATACTCGAATTATATATGTTTCCAAATTTATTCAGAACTCAGCTTAACCCTCGCATACTTCTTGGGCTATATACATGTAGTATCAACTAATTGCTTAATCTTAAAAACCAAGAGCTATAGGGACCCATCTGTCGTCAAATCTCGTGTAGTCGCAGCTCCTATAGAATAAAAATTAATATATTTTTCAAGCTTGTAATACTCAAAACCTTTCATTTGTCAAGGCAGACTGTGACAGTATATGTGATGTTTACCAAAACTAAGATCAAGCTCTATTTTCTAGGTTCTGATGATTATCCTAAAAAAGTTCTGCACAAGTGAAATTCAAAGACACATTTATATGGTCATGTAACCATTGCTATAATGCAGACCAGAAACGACGGACGACACTGCATGACCAGTAAAGATGGAATTCTGGTTCTTATCCATACAATGTGCATAGTTGTGAACTACTGCTTCCAATTTGATGTATTAGTACAGGTTCGTGGTAGCCAACATTGCACGGGGGTAGTTCAAATTTCCAAAACGGTTTGCCTTTTGATGATATTTCGCAAACGGCGACACTAGATTTTTCGGTAGCACCCTTTCGCAGCTTGAGCCGGTGGAAGGGAAATCTGCATACAAGACGATGACTCTCGACTCCATTTTCCTGGGATGAGACCAAGGGAATTCGTAATGACAGAAATGAGTATGCTATGACGGTTGCTCATAAACGAAGGGTCCCAAATTCTGATGTATTGTGGTCCAGAAACTTCTATTTTTGGATTACTGAGCGTTTCCCCTCTGCCAAACGTTGCAACCAGGCGTGCTTAAATGAGTGATTTTCTACGGCTCGGCCACCGCATACCCGGGCGGAAGTATTTATTAGGACAATGATTTGACATATTTTATTTTTCATCGGTTTGTATTTCTGTGTTTTACTTAAGTTGCTCATAGGTATGGAAATTGGAAAAGCCTCTTAATCCAAAGGTTCATTACTCTGAAGTTTGACTACTCCGAAGGTTCACTACTCCGAAGGTTCACTACTCCGAAGGATCACTATTCCAAAAATATGACATTTCGGTTTCAGAAGTAACTTTATACTGGCTGCAAAAATATTCGATACTTCGGTTATTAGACAACGTGATGTACTTACACTGTATACCGATAACAAGGCTCATTTACTTAAACACTTGATATGGGATTAATTTCTTTTCCATGCAAAACTGGGCTCCAAAGCATGTCTTATGAGGACGAAAAAATGAGTATGTACTTGGATTTTTAAGAGAATGTGAAGTAGAAATATTGAATTATCAATCACAAAATCCATGTCAAGATCCCAACATTTCATTGAGCGCCATTGAAAACTTTAACCGTTGCGCCTCAATCTCACCCACAGCGTCTAATCCACGAGAATAACTAAATATAGTAGGCTACACTGTCCCTGCAAGTCTTCATCAATACATAGACTCCTACCCAATATTTTCCAATTTAAAGACGCCCGTAGGTCGCCGTAGCCGTGAAATAATATATCCCAGTGTTCCGGTGTTGTCCCTGTTCAGTGAAAATGAGTCGTTTTACTGAAGAATCACGACTGTTAGTGATTGTCGTGGAATTTAGCTCATTTCCACACAATATTTAAGGAGACATCAAAAATTTAAACACATTTTTTAATGGTTATTAAACGCGCACAGATACAATATTTTTGCATGTCAGTTCTACCTGATTTACAGACATTGAGAGTAGTAAACTGTTGGAGTTATGAGCTTGCTTTCGGATTATTAAGCATTCGGGGGCTAATGAACCTTCGGAGTAGTGACGTGTAACCTTGGAAGTATATGCCATCAAGTTTGTTTCTCGTACTAAGTCTGCGAGGTTGTGCATAAATGACAATAGTTACAAGGGAAGATTGAATAAAGATTTTTAATAGGTCTAAGTCCCCTTTTCCGAATAACACGAACATTCGTGTCAGGATTTTCTCAGTGCTAAAGTATGTAGTTACATGTAAATGGTATTTAAACAAGGACGGAGGACTGCCTAGTTCTGAATTTAAAAGAAATGATGAAAACGCAAACACGTGTGAACATAGGGATATCAGTCCATCAATTCAAAACCAGAGCGTGCACTGGATGAACGACGTACTCGACAATCACTCTATTCAAGGGGAAAGCAACCTTTTTCGTATCATTTTTAATAAAAATAAGGTTATTTGATTATCCCAAACGCATGCTTCAGTTAATTACAGCTCTTCATAATTTTATTAATTAGCCGTGCGCTATTCCGGAAGTGTCATTTAGGGGTTAAGAATTTCTCGAATTTTCGTTTCTAGTGCGTTCGAGTAACTGTGAGAATCTTTTTTAGTGTTGTTTTTTGCTGGTCTCCTAAAATTGTCGTCGCCACTTCCCATCTACGAGTATTCTATGACAAGCTAGGTTGCTAGATAACTCAATTACGCTGTATCTAGGAATATTTTTGTTTGTAATAGAAGTGGGTGGATATATGCATGTTTCAGCCCGAGTATAGCGCGTCAGAATACAGGCAACTGTTGAGAGGGATGAGGCAGATACTCAGGACAGACGTGGTGGGACGTCTTGGTCCAAAGGCAAGGTGTGCACTGTGATGCCGCCGACCTCAATGGAATGCCAATGCCGTTCCCACTGAGCATCCAGACCGCTTACAACCAGCCGTGTGACTCCCTTGCCACATACTTGAACCTTCTAAATTGCTCCAACGAATACTTAAGTCAAATCCACAATAAACTTATCAAAGTTTGTCTC
>NMRA01001195.1:0-41385 GCA_002633005.1 Phoronis australis
ATGCTGACACTCGTTAAGAGTGGGTATTTATCATGCTGACACTCGTTAAGAGTGGGTATTTATCATGCTGACACTCATTAAGAGTGGGTATTTATCATGCTGATTGTTTAAAGCATGGGTATCCGAAGAGAGTGCACTCTGTGGTTTATGGATGTCTTTCTACAACTGAATTGACGGTTTCTTAATAATGTTTTGTTCCCAGCATTCATTGGAGAATGTTGCTTTTGGCTCATGAAATCACAGCCTGTGAATTTCTGAATTAACTGATTGAATTGAGTATCCAGGAATAAAAATTAGTCCAAGCCCAGAAAAATCACTTGTAATCTAGTATGTCGATAACTTTTGTAACTTTCACCAATGAAACCTGGGTAAGTGTGATAGTGTCCTGCTTTACTTGATATTTAATTGCAAAGTTGAATAACCCTTGCCCAGTTAGCTTAATGACTATTGGTGGGTAGGGTTGTACATCAGGCTTGTGGACCAATCTTGGATAGGTTTGTTTGGCCAGTACCCTGTTTCATCTGACTGAGACAGACTCTCTCTTAACTAAAACGCCTAATCTAATTTTGCCTTCAGTAAATTTTTAAGGTCACAAGTTGCCTGACTTGAACTCTAACCTGATGACCTATTTTCTTGTGCAATAGAATCTGGTGTGGTGTACATCCTGGGCAGTAACAAACACGGACAGTTGGGCCCTGGTGGCAGTGGTCTGACTTTGTCATGTTATGTTGTTGAAGTTCCACTTGCAAGTTTTGGTGGGAAACCTGTCAGGTGCTTATCGTCTGGTTGGGACTTTATAGTAGCAAGCACTGGTAAGTTTACTGAAATGCACCTCATGACTGTTGTGAAACAGTTGAACTAAAGATGGCGCCACAGGACCTGTGGAGCTGTTTCATTAAACATCGTGTTAGCCTCGTCCCCAAGCCTCATGATGGCAGTGATCAGTTTAGTCATATCAGGCTTGGTGAGGAGATATCCCTTCTGCATGCTGATTGGCCGTAGACGACGTTCATCGCTGACAAGATAGACACAAAAAGCCTTCAAACACTTGAATTTCTGATGAATACTTAAATACCAGTTTGTGGAGATTCTTGTCCTTACTTCTGTGATGTGATAAACTAAACAAGATCCAAATGCAAATTTTAACTATTTTCACAGGTGTTGTTGCTTCCATTCATGATTCTGAATTAGAAGACACTGTTTTTATTATTGTTTGTAATAATAGGTGTTTGCATTCTTATTGTCAATTCCATTTTATTGAAAGCACCATATAAATTATCCTGCTTTTGAATTCAATTACATCAGATTTCCAATGATTTCAACCTAAATTGCTGCGCAAATACCACTGATTTTGACTTTTATTGTACTACTGCAAATTTAAGAGGTCTTGATATAACTTAACATCACTTGTCATATTCTGGCAGTTTCCATAAAAAACATGTCAGAATTCTGCCAAGTAAATTTCTCCTCACCAAACCAATCAGTGGCATCTTCAGGCTTGGGGTCTAGGCTGGCCACATGATTGTCTTGAAGCAGTTTGACTAAACTTTAGTTGTTCCACAAGACTTGTGAAGCAGTTTGACTAAAGGTGGCACCTCAAGACTTGTGAAGCAGTTTGACTGAAAATGTCAGATACATAAGGGGCAGCACATCTAAGTGGTAACACCTACTGAAGATATACATTTGAACTCAGTTGCTTGTTTGCACTCATGAAAATGTTAGATTCTACTCAGTTGCTTGTTTGCACTCATTAAAATGTTAGATTCTACTCAGTTGCTTGTTTGCATTCATTAAAATGTTAGATTCTACTCAGTTGCTTGTTTGCACTCATTAAAATGTTAGATTCCACTCTTGCTTTGTAGTAAAATACTTCCAAGGGGCAAAGAATCTGTTTTTGCAGAAAATGGGATGGTTTACAAAATGAGCTTTAGTATTCACATCCAATTGATTAGTAGAAAGTGGGATGGTTTACAAAATGAGGTTTAGATTCAATTGATTAGTTGACCCATCTATCCTGTTCTTCGTCTGGTGCGGTCATTGAATGCTGTAAAACAACACATTGTTCACTTCTTTTATGAAATACAAAGGGTTAGGTGCACTGTCTATGTATGACTAAAGTTTTTCTTAAGTTAGTTGAAGAAATGATTGTGACTGCCTTTTTGATGACAATGCAGTAAGGGGTTGAATGCATTAATAAAGCTTGATTCTTCATTATATTGTTTTGTCAACAGGGAAGTATGTCTATGTTCAGATTTGTTTCCATCACCTCTCATTTTCAGCCAGTGACTGCGGTTATAGTTGGGGTCGAGGGGATTATGGTCAGCTTGGCCGACCTCTACCTGCTGGGGATGTCTTGTTTGACCGGAACCCAGCGCTCATTGTTTGTGATGCTTTGAAGAAGATTGCTTGTGGATCTGAACACTGCATTGCAATATCTGGTATGTGAAAATACCTGCTTAATGTTCAACTGTTTAAAGCTTTCAGTTAAGTTTGTTTACTGTTACCTTACCATCGGTGCACTGAGATGGACAGGTCGATTTCTAAATTATTTTGCTTTGTACTCTTTTTTGGAAATGTTCGCTTTTGTAGTAAATATGTTTCATTTAATTGAAAAAAGTATCACCAGGCACTGGCTTAGGCGGAAGTATTCAACTCAGGGTGTGGGCTAAACACATGAAATCATTGGCAACCGGTGGGAGAGTCGTTGTCAGGAAACAGACCCTGCAGTATGTGATCAAAAGGTTTTTAAACTTGTAGCAATATTTATTTTTGTCCAACATAACACCTCATTGAGCTCAATGGTATTATATTTATTCTGAAGATGTAATAATCAGCTTGGTAACCTGTGTCCCTCCTTCAGTGTTTCAGTATTTCGATCTGCATTACTGAGGACACAAATAAACACAATCAATAAATAGAGAAAGCAATCATGTACAAAGACCTGTCCATTCAATAGTGATTTGCTTGTGATTTTCAGGGTCTTCAAACAGTTTCTCTTGGGGCTGGAATGAACATGGGATGTGTGGGTGTGGTGACCAGGTGAATGTGCCTTCTCCTCGTCCAATGAAAAGCCTGAAAGACTATAAGACAATCCTGATTGGTTGTGGTGCTGGACACTCATTGGCTGTTTGTGAGACACCTTTATGCAGGTGATCTATCCTCATCCAGGGAAAAACCTGGATGAGATGACTGCAGCAAAGTCCTAATTGGTTGTGGCACTGGACACTGATGTTTATGAGATATCTATATGTAGGTGATATGTGGCCTTTAAGGATAGAGTGTAATCCAGATTGGTTGTGATGATGGAGGTTGAATGGTCAAGGCAGTAATGTTGTATTATTGTGATGAACATTTTTCTCGGAGTGCACAGCAATTTTGGTTTAATCCTATTCCTCTTTATCAGTAGCTAGGTGGCAGCACAAGTCCCTATACACTATAGTTCTCCCATGTTAGAAATATACTCATAAGAGATTCTTAGGTAAAGCATCTTACATTAGTTTGTAAAACTAATTTTAGGGAGATTTATGGACATCCACAAATGTCCACGTTTTTGCAAACATTACTTTTCTATGCATATAGTAAAAAATGTTGTTTTTACAGTTCATTATAATGCCAAAGAAGCATAGTAGGCTCTGGTTTGTGGTTTTTTGAAAATAGAGTCAGTGGTGTGGTGATATGAACAATAATGATGTGGAACGAACAGTATTGGTGTTGTGCACAGCCTGGACAGCGGACTGTCACACACCGTTATAAACTCCATGATTAGTTTTTCTGAAAGCACTTTGTTAATTATCATTGTGAAGCAACTAAACAGTACGTTTCATTTTTGTTTGATTTTACTTTATTTCTGTTTTTGTTGATAAAGGAAGTTGTTACCTCCGAAAATTTCAAATTTCAGTTGATCCATTCTTGTTGTTTTATTTACCGATTTATATTCTTCATAACTAATGAAATGTAAATCAAATGGTAGAGTTGAGCCACGGCTTAAGTTACCCCATATCAACTGGTAGAGTTTAGCCACGGCTCAAGTAGCCCCATATCAACTGGTAGAGTTGAGCCACAGCTAAGTCGCCCCATATCAACTGGTAGAGTTGAGCCACGGCTCAAGTCGCCCCATATAAACTGTGTTAACCTTTCTAAAATTTCGATTTTTAACAACAGTTTTAGGAGATTTGGAGAAATTGCAATTGAGGTCAAGATATGAAAAATTATGACATTAGGAGAATTACTCCTTGGCATGGCTTTTTGAGCCATTTATAAATTCACTGTATAGCAGAGCTGGGGGCGGGGTGTGGGAGGTTGAATACTGTTTTCCTCCTTGTGTTGTTAATGTCTGTTATTGTGTAGAAATAAATTATTAAAAATAGAAATCAGTAGTCATGCTTGCTGCAGTCTTGTCATAATATTAGTCCCAGTGAAAATGTTCAGATCTCCCAGTAAATTATATTTGTATATAAATTATTTTATATTAAGCTTATGAAGGACCTTATCAAAATGTCTATATTTAGCAAAAAAACTTCAAAACTATAGACTTTAACAAAGGAAAAGTTTGCCTGTTGTAAGAGAGATGGCTTGTACAACTTGATTTTGACTTTATGCCAGACCACATTAATAGGGTCACGTGACCATATGTTTTAGTAAAATTTAGCACAAGAGGAAAGATACATTCGTGGCAAAACAGCGATGTCATAACATGGCCGAATTTCGTTTCATATAATGTCTTTATAGTTCTCTCAGTTATTTCATTTACGTTTAATGCAATTTTCTTAAATAAAAATTACAAAATTTCTTATGAATCCGATCAGCCATTTCTGTGACGTAATGCTCCAAAGTGAGCCATTTTGTGCAAGTCCTAGATATCCTTGAATGTACCAACAAAGGAATTAGAAGTAAATAAAGGCAGGGCCACATGACTCTCAAAGATCTGGAAACGACTGAGTTTCATTAGGAAAGCGCGTGTAAAAGTCTCAACCATTTTGGGTCACTACCAACGCATCGAAAATTACAGGTACAAAACCGGTTTTATGACCAAAAAATGATTTTGCGATTTTTCAGTGTCAGTTGCTGACGGTTTCGATGTTCTTTCAAATAACGGAGATAGAATCCTATGAGGCTAAAGGGTATTATGAGACACATTTTGAAAGTGAAAGGCTCAATTCCATTTTCGTTTTTAGTAGCATACGAAATACAGTTTAAAATAGTGAGCCATTAATCTCCAGCAGTGTTACAGGACTGTGTCCGCTGATCTCGTGCGATCTAATCCGCACGTTGGGTCTAATCTCAGAGAGCCACTTTTCTGGCCGATGAAGATCATAAAGAGTTGTGTTAATGTTCGTGTTTAGACGACACTTTATCTTTATGTCGCGCAGCAAGCTGCTTCAACTCCATGCGAACCTTGTGATACAGAAAGGTCAGACTCTCAAACAAAGGTCAACACTTCGACCGATTTGAAAAGGCTGACTGATATCCAACTCTTAGATATATCAGGTGAGTTTGTGCGACGGTGTTGCTAATAAGGTTATGAAAAATGTCCATATTTGGCAAAGTCAGAAATGCTAGGATTCATACGAAACTTTCGGATACTATGCGTTATGCACTGTTCTCAAAAGCGTTATTAGGAATTACATGTATATTTAATATCTCATAATTTTGCATGGGAGGCTATTAAAAATTGGATTTTCACGATTGTTATGAAAAAAATCCAAGAGTTGCATTAACCGATAACGAAATGGTCAAGCAAAATATTTTAACGGCGTTTTTGAGATTCATTTTGAAAATTTATGAAATTTGGGCACGCTATTGATACTGTTCAGCGTCTCTAATGTACTTTTCTTTTCTACTAAATTTTACTTATAAGAAATGGTCACGTGACCCAATCAACTGCATACTGCTAAAAAGACCACACTCCAAATTCTGCAGCTTTTCTGGTTTTAGAAAATAAAATTAAGACTTTTACCGTCGAGTTAAAGTATTTGATTTGGTAGATACTGAGCTAAAACTGACTTGTCGATAAGGGCCCGAGGTCAATGAATGCATACGTAGTCTTGTGGTTATTGTATGTGTGTACACGATGTATCAACATATTTTGATAAATTTGGATTTTTAAAAGCTTTCTGCTCTATTTTTTTGGTTTTATCTTCCACTAAAAGGCGATTTGGCAACAATTTGCTTGTATTTTTCTCAAAGTGTTGTTTCAAAACGTTTTGCCCGAAGCACTGTTTAAAATCGATGAATGACAGGTAAGCGCAGTATTTCCCAAACCACAATGATCCTTAGGGATAATCAAGCTACGTAACTGTTGCTGCCTCACAGTTGTGTTCGCCAGTCGCGTGGTGTCAAACACAACTTGCCGAATTTGTTGCGCCGGATTTTGATGTACTGCATGCATGTATGTACAAGGCAATCCACTAGGCGGTCCACGGACCGCGAGCTGCTGTCACAACTTGCAAGGCGGTCCACGGGCCGCGAGCTGTTATCACAGCCTGCAAGGCGGTCCACGGACAAGTCTGTCTTGGTCCAGTTTGCAGCAAGCAGTATTGCTAGTTTTCAATTCATGACATTGTTACCTAGTTTCAAAACCTCACGACTTCCCTGGACATATCACATCCACTTTTCCAGTCGCTTTTCGTAGCTCCTGTCACCTTTCCATTCATAGTTTTTCCAAATATATTATATACAATTATACTTTTGGTTTTACTGTATGAAACATAGGCGGCGCACCATAGGGAACTGAGGAGACTATAGCCCCTAATTTTTTTCAGTGCTACCACCCCCATGGTCTATAAGCGGTGCACTTCAGGGGGCCCCCACTTTTTTCAGTGCTGCGCCGACCATATGAAACTGAAGTGACAACTGCATTTTCGTTGGCTTACTCAGTAGTAGAAAAAATAACTTGCTTTGGTACCCATTAGTGGTCGTTTACAGGAACTTGCATTCACATTTTTTTCGGCCGTCAGATCTGATCCTGTTCCGATTTTGCTGCCACGCGAGAGCGTTTATTTTTCCTTCTTTGTCAATTGGGCATTTCCTTGTTTAGTAGGGGGTCATTTTACGTTTTGGACGCAGTCACATAAAGTTGAAATGTCAAAATTAAAAACAATAATAATAATAATTAGGCCACATTTATGAAGCGCTGTATATTGTTTCCCCAATCGCATCCCTTCTCAACGGGGACATATAATGGGTGCAAGCATTGTCGGAGCACACCGATTAATCCTAACACATAATTTTGTAAAAAAAATCAAGTGCTAAATTGCCCAAGTGTTTAGCTAAATCTCAAAAATCCAAGACCTGCAATTATTTGACCGTGTAGAATTGCGTTATATTGCTGGCAGATACGTCATCACTTTTTAACATCTATGTATTTTGATTGAAGTCTTTAAAAGGGGCATTAGCCTGAGTCGGGATGCATACGATCCAAGTATATTTGGTTGTAAACCACGATAAACACAGAAGCTGTTAACGGAAGGTCACAGTGAGACTTTGTGAGTCCAGGCAATGAACTACCGATAAGCTACGCTCATCCAAACTAGACAGCCAGATTTTTTCGCAAAAATAACAACATTTTATAATTGCAAACTGCCCGTCACATCGAAAACGTGAAAAAGGTTGTTCCTTTAGTAAAGTTACTGCAGAAAAATGGCAGGATTAATGAAAAAACGTGAAATTTAGCCGAACGACGCTGCCGTCTGATCGTCTGCCTTCCTATTCCGGGTCTTTACTTATTTCTTTGCAACCGGTCCACCGATTTCCAAAATTTTTATGTTAATCAGTCAACAAAGTAGCTTAGAAGAACGATCACGTACGTGGACTTTTCATTTATTTTTTGAGTTAGTTATCAACTATTAAAGTTAGGAGAATGTCTTTTACCCATCACGGCTGTTGCGAATGAATGACGTCTTAAAGATGTGCCATTGTTTGATGTGAAGCTTATGTTAACGAAAGTAAAGCAGCCCGATACTTTAATTAAACAAGTCTTTAAATTGAGTGTTAGTTAGATGCTGTCGACCATCACTGACACTGAACTGTGAATTAATGTTGATTATTTCCAACGTGCAGAAGAGCCAAACACAGAAAAATGGTTGTTTCCGACAAAGAGATCGATCGTATCATGGGAGAACTGGGTGGTTATTCACGTTGGCAGATGATGGTCTACTTCTCTGTCATGATCCTACTTGTATGTCCTTATGCCTTCACCATGCTCATCACAGTTTTCATTGGTAAGTAACTTTTCATGTGACGTCATGCATAGATCTACTAAAAGCTATCACAGACCCACCTTTCTGAAGTAAAACATCATTGATTTCACCCACTCCTACAAAACTAATCTCATCGTGATAGGAAATAATTGTTTCATGGTCACTGCGACGCATTGATCGTTCGAATGTTTCGAACCGCATTCCACGCTCCCCTCTTTCAACGAATGACTGGTTGTTGGTGATTCACTTAGTGACACGGAACTTGAAGTAGTACAGTGTTGTGAGGTCTCTGCTCATGATTGGTTTCTTGGTTTTCTCGAAGATTAAGTTGATAAGCGTGCAGGGGTCCAGTGTTCCTCTTTCGCCAGGACCATACTGTGTAGCACGATACCCCCACAAAGCGTGACCATACTGTGTAGCACGATACCCCCACAAAGCGTGACCATACTGTGTAGCATGATACCCCCACAGAGCGTGACCATACTGTGTAGCACGATACCCCCACAAAGCGTGACCAATGCCAAAATCAAACCGGAGACAGTCATGGGGTGGGGTGTGGAAGAAAAGAAGAACGTCACCTATCAAATTCCGTATGACTGTGGTGGATCCTATATCGGTGGAGCTCGGCATACCATTGGAAACTACTGAGGAATACTGAACACAAGCAATACTGCGGAGCATGTGTGGCCAAAACGACGACATCCGGAATAACGGTAAAATATGCTGGTCTCAGTAAATGAAAGGTCAAAGAAGCTATGTGTAAGAAGCTACACGGCAATATCATCAATCAACCTTGCAAGCATCTAAGCGGCACGTGACTTACACTCCTTAGGCAACAAAATATATGTAAGTATAACTAAGGGATGGAAGGTGCCAGGTTCAAACCCCGTCGCGTACTAGGAGAACATAATCCAAGTGTATACCGTGTTAGTATCATACACCGGTGACTTTTCTTCTAAGAACGCTGTAACAAGTGAAGGTGGGTGGACACGTAGCCGACTGAAACGTCATTCCAACGAATACAAGCTATAAGTTGGTGTAAATACAGAGTTTAGATTTGATGTTGATTAAAGAGTTGCATAACGGCAAGTGGCTTAATTCAAAAGTTTGATCGAAAGATAATGGCGTAAGACATGGTCTGTAGCCCCAACGTCGGAAAGTATTTTAGAAATATATGGCGTCATTGAAATGTAACTCACCTGAAACAATTCATGCACACGTCTCCAAAGTGCTACAGGAACTATTCTAAGCTATTTCTTTTTACATAATGCTATGAAGATTGTGACTTCCGTGATGAAATGAGATGAAGATCGTTACTTCCATGATAAAATGATATGGAGATTGTGACTTCCATGATAAAATGATATGGAGATTGTGACTTCCATGATGAAGGTTGCGAAGTTGTATTAAATGAAGCAATATAATTTATGAAAAGCGGTTTTTAAGACTTTATTTTTAATTTTAGATTAAAAGATATTTTGATATCGTAATGGATAACATTGTTTTATTGTGAATGTGGCCCTCTTTCTGTACTACATTTTACTAAAATATACCACCACGCGATTGACTCAATGACAGATTGGCATAAAGACTGGTAGTAAATTGTACAAGCTGTCTACTTTACAAAGCCAACTTAAGTTGTATTGGTTTGTATACATATGTCTAAGTGTCTAAGGGATTGGAAGGTCGTTCGCCATCAGATGTGTAAATGATTCTTTGTGTACACATGGCTAATCCTAAATGCACAGGATCGAAGGCCACTCGTCACCAGACGTGTAAATGATTCTTTGTATACACAAGGCAAAGTACAGAGGATGGAAGGCCACTCGCCATCAGACGTGTAAATGATTCCAGATTACACTGTTTGTGAACTTCATTTATTTTTGATAGCATTGCATCTTCCTCAACCCAGATTATTCATGAAAATATGTCTATTAAAATAAAACAAATTAAGTGAAGAGAGCGAGTTTCAGATGTGTTATATTATTTTTGATATATTTTAGTTTTCGTAGTTTTGATTTTATTAGCCAATGGCAGTCGCCATTTTGTATTGACGTCAATCCCGCAGCAAATAAATACTGTACTTCCGGTTTCATGTAAACTACCTGAACGTGGTTTTATCATCATCCATTTGGTAGCCTTAAAACATGGTGTCAGAAGTGGGATGCTTCGAAATACTAAATGAAAATCACTGAAAACGTTACCTTGTCAAGTCCTAAAGTCAAGTCATCACATCAGTCAAGTCGAATTTGTGTCATTACTGTCCGTATCACTGATCGTCAAATCTATAGACTAGCTCGTTCGTGAACTGTCAATATCTACTACTACTACTGTGTACTGTCAATCATTGTGTGTGTGTGTGTAGCACTACCATTTCGTTCACAATGCCTAAATATCAAGCACTGGAAGCATTTGATTTCTCGAAACCATCGTCATGGCTAGACTGGAAAACCAGGTTTATGCGTTACTACATTCTACAGAAAATCAGGGATGAAAAAGGTGATGTACAAGTCTCTGCACTTGTGTATACGATGGGTCGTCAAGCCGAACACATCTTCAAGTCATTCAAATTTGAAACACCTGTTCCAACAGAGGAAGTGCCAAATCCACCAGATCCAAAAGACGATTTCAATACTGTTCTGCAGAAATTCGAGGACTATTTTGTACCACGCAAAAACACTATCCATGAGAGAACGAAATTCTATCAACGCAGCCAACAGCAAGATGAGTCAGTTGAACGTTTTGTTAGAAGTCTACATGAACTAGCAGCTCATTGTAATTTCTGCGAAAAAGAAGATGAACATATTCGAGACCGTCTTATCTCAGAAATGACCGACATAGAGTTGTCGCGTGATCTTCAAATGGAACAGGAAAACCTGACACTTTCTAAGGCCATAGACACAGCTCGATACAAAGAACTTGTCCAGTCTGACCGGAGTGAAGGTGTATCTGTCAGTTTCGTGAAAAGGGGGGGGGGGCAGAAAAAAATCGCCCAAGAAATCATCACACCAGCGTCAGAGCCAATCCAACTCCAAGCAATCTAGTGGAGACCAGTCGGGGAAGAAGAAATGCCCTAATTGTGGTTATGTCCATAGATCCCCTGGGCCTGAAGCCTGCCCTGCCAGAGGGAAAATATGTCGGTTCTGTTCGAAACAGGGTCACTTCGCCTCCGTATGCCGTAACAACAAAGTAAATGAAGTTTACGAAGAGGAGGACAACCAACAGGCTGATCAGTTCTGTGGTGCAGTAACTTGACTACTTCCTAGGCGTCGCCCTGGCGGTCCTCTTAGTTGTTGAAGACAGTTCATCGCAAGAACTGTGTTCAAGGGACAGAATTATCATTTTCGTGTGATGGTGGTTGATGGAAAAGTTGAAAGTCTTCTTGGCCGGAGTAGCCAGTCAGATGAACCTTATCGTTCGAGTTAACTCCGTTACTGAAGATAAAGGACTTCTCAATACTGACCCAGTCACGATATCCCTGAAGGACAATGCCCAGCCATATGCCCTAAACGTAGCTCGACGTATTTCGTTTCCACTTGAGAAGAAAGTGAAAGAGGAGATTGACCGTCTTACCAAACTTGGAATCCTCAATATTGTAACTCGTCCTACGCCGTGGTGTGCCCCGATGGTACCTGTCTCGAAAAAAACGGGCAAAGTCAGACTCTGTGTCGATCTAAAGAAGTTGAATGTGAACATCCGACGAAAAAGATTCGTCCTGCCAACCCTAGAGGATGTGACTTCGAAACTCCTGGGAGCAACAATTTTCAAATGTCTTGACGCAGCGAGTGGTTTCTACCAGATCCCTCTAGCAGAAGAGAGCCAGGACTTAACTACTTTTATAACCCCATTGGGCGTTATTGTTTCCGTTGTCTTCCATTCGGCATTACCTCTGCCTCTGAAATCTTCATGAGGAAAATGCTAGAAGTGCTAGAGGGCCTGGACGGCGTGTTTGTGTATATGGACGACATCTTGGTGTATGGTGCGAATGCTGCCGAACACGACGCTAGGTTGTCAAAGGTCTTTGAAACCCTTCACCGAGCTGGCCTAAAGCTTAATCAAGATAAATGCTTGTCCAGGAAAGAAGAGCTGAAGTTCCTAGGTCACCTATTCAGTAAGAATGGAATACGGGTCGACCCAGGCAAGGTTACAGCCATCCTACAAATGCAGCCGCCCAAGTCAGTCACTCAAGTTCGTCAGTTCATGGGAATGGTACACTACCTTTGTTCATATCTACCTGACCTGAACTCTATCACCGGTCCACTAAATGATCTACTGAAGTCAGACCGCCAATGGACTTGGGATGCGCCCCAAGAAGAAGCTCTTAAAAGGACGAAACAGCTTATTGCATCAACTCTCATCTTGTCTTACTATGATGTGACAAAGCCAATTATTGTAAGCGCTGATGCCAGTTCTTATGGTCTGGGTGGTGTGTTGTTACAGCAGCAGGACAGCATTCTTAAGCCAATAGCCTTTTGTTCTCGCACCCTCACACAGAGTGAACAGAAGTATGACCAGATCGAGAAAGAATGTTTGGCGAGTGTGTGGGCATGCCAAAAGTTTGACCGCTATATCTGTGGGCACAGCAATGTCACAATATATACCGAACACAAGCCTCTTGTCCCTCTTATCAACTCCAAGAGCCTGGATGAAGTACCATTACGCTGTCAGAGGCTTCTAATGAGACTGATGAGACATGATGTCACACGTGTCTGATGCGTTATCAAGAAGCCCTCTCGCCCTAAAAGACTCTTCAACTGACCAAGATGTTCAACTACATGTACAGTCAATCGGGTCAAGCCTGCCAGTTACACACGACAAGAAGATGAACATCCGTAAAGCAACGTCTGAGGTCAGCCATCGTATACACCCTAACTGGTTGGCCGAGGTATGAAAGAGATGTTCCTGAAAGCTTGAAGAGTCTAAATGCACATCGTGCATCACTGTCTGTCACTGATGGTCTGATAGTCTTCAATTCAAGGATCGTCGTTCCTCAATGGTATGAGACCAGAAATACTTGACAGAATCCATGACGGCCATCAGGGAATGACAAAGTGTCTCGAGAGAGCACGGCTAGGTGTGTGGTGTCCTGGTATCACCAATGATATAAAGAGGACTGTTAAACTGTGTAGTCACTGTACAGCGAAGAAGCCAACCCAAAAGCGTGAACCTCTTGTGACAACTCCATTGCCACAGGGTCCATGGCAGCGACTCGGGGTTGATTTGTTCTTCTTCAAAAGCAAGAACTACCTAGTGATGTGTGACTACTACTCACGTTGGATAGAGATTCTCGCCCTCAGTTCAACAAACGCTACAGCCGTCATCTGCCGCATGAAGGACGTATTAGCTCGATTCGGTGTCCCAACCGAGGTCGTATCTGACAATGGTCCGCAATTTACGTCCATGGATTTCAGAGAGTTTTCATCTAAGTACAATTTTTCGTCATGTTACCTCTAGTCCTTATATCCTAATTCCAACGGGGAAGCAGAGAGAGCTGTCCAAACAGCTAAAACTATGTTGAGCCAAGATGACCCCTGGCTTGCCTTGATGGTCTACCGAGACACCTCGATTGCAGCAACATGAGCTAGTCCATCACAGCTCACAGTAGAAAGACATTTGAGAACTACACTACGTGTTCCGTCCTCAACACTAGAGCCAAACCGAGAGCAGATCCTTGCCAAAGATCAGAAGTACAAGGCGACATCTTCGACGTCCTATAACCGACATCATGGTGCTAAGCCACTTCAACCGCTTCAACAAGGAGAGCCTGTCTTAGTCAAGACACATAGTGAGAAAGGGAATCGTCCGCGGTGAAGCGAGCCCGCCAAGATCATATCTAATTGAGACTAAGTCTGGAGTTTGTAGAAGGAACCGCCGTCATCTTAGGGAGATGCCACCGATAACAACTGATCCTACAGCAAGAACCATGTCATCGAAGGTCACCTCTCATGCGCCACCTACTTGTGTTGTTCCTAAACAGTGTGTAATGGCTATGACTTCAGACTCTCCAGGATCTCCTCGTCGTGTTAAAAGACCTGATCGCCTGATCGAATCAATGTAGTGTGTTTGTTTATACAGTGCCTGGATTCTATATAATAATCCATAGCGACAATGGAGTGAAGTGCTCGTAACCTCTCCTCCTAAAGAATTTGTGTTTTTGTGTGCCTTAAGGAAATTACTCAGTGAGTAGTGTGTTCTAAAAGACTTGAGTTCCAAAAGACTTTGTGTTGATACGAACATTTTATTTGAACTCTCAAGGACTGAAAGACATTCTAAATAGTTGTCATGTGGCGGCGATCGATCATCGCTTACGTGAAATGATGTAAACATGTTCTCTAGTAAAACTAGAAGGGATTTTAATGATGGCTTCCTATGAATTGATAGTTGGTCATTGCTTGAGACTACGTTGCTTATCATGGCGTGACATATTAAGTAGCGACGATGGTCTCAAGGAATAAAAAACTACCAGCTCTTTGTAAACCCAGAAATCCTTTGTTGATCTGAGTAAGGAACAAGTTGGCTTCTTTGATGCTTAGAGCAATTATCACTTTGATTTATGAGTCATTTACGACGTTAATTTCACTCCTCAATATCATCTTGTAATGTCTACATTCTCCGAACTCGCAAACGATGAATAGTTTGTAGATGTAAAAAAGTCACCTACTTAGAGACGTGGTTGGTTGTTAGCAGACGTTTCGACCCGGTTCATGAGAGGGCGCTGACTGTTGATGTTTATAACTTCTTTGAGCTTACGAGTATGCCAATTTTGTTCCTTGGCTAGGATCCTGGATGACGCAAGAGAGGCGGTGTGGCCAGGCGCCAAAATATGTTCCCCCACAGCTGTTGGTCTGTCTAGTTTCAGATGTTCTTTGAATCTGGTAAGGAACGGTCTCTTGGTTTCTCCAACGTAGGTGTGGTTGAGATGCTGGTCACATTTCAGCTGGTATATGACCCCACATTGTTTAGCCATCGGGGTTGGGTCTTTGGGTCTGACTAGTAGGGAACGGAGGGTGTTGAAAGGTTTCATGTAAGAGGGAATTCCGTGGGTTCTGTATGTGTGTTGTAGACGTTCAGATATTCCTCTTATGTATGGGATGGCAACGGAGGGACCATCGAGTTTTTCAGTAAATTTACGACTAGGGGGGTCAGTAAACATCCATTCCTGGTATCCATTAGTTCGCAAAGCATCTTCAACATGGTCCATCTCTTCGACATAGTCACGGTAGTCAGTGATGTAAGGGTCAGCTCTATACAGGAGGGTACGGGCGACTGAATGTTTGTGCTTTAAGAGGTGGTTGGAAGAAAACTGGAGCTATTGGTCCGTATGTGTCTGTTTCCTGTAGATCTTGATTTTGATGGAGCCATTATCGAATACGTGTATGCAAGAACGGCAAGGTTACCTGATTGATACATCTTGGAGGAGGCGGTGTGGCCTGGTTGATAAGTGCCCGCTTTCTTTACTCGAGGTTGTGGGTTCAAGTCCCACCAGGTCACACTGCTAAACCCTTGAGCCAGGTTTCTAGCTCCTCAGCTCGGTTTTAACCATATATTAATAAAGCATAAAAATATTTTCAGGTGATCAGTGCAATGGGCCCACATGCGAGGCCTGCGCACGTCTGATACAACGTGTATCAGGCCGCCTGCAATTATTTTTTTTTATTTATTGATTGATACATCACTGACTACCGTGACTATGTCGAAGAGATCGGCCACGTTGAAGATGCTTTGTGAGCTAATGGATACCAGATGTTTATTGACCCCCCCTAATTGTAAATCAACTGAAAAACTCGATGGTCCCTCCGTTGCCATCCCATACATAAGAGGAATATCTGAACGCCCACAACACACCTACAAAACCCACGGAATTTCCTCTTTCATGAAACCTGTCAACACCCTCCGTTCCCTAGTTACTAGTCAGAGCCAAAGATCCAACCCCGATGGCTAAACAATGTGGGGTCATATACCAGCTGAAATGTGACCACGATCCCAACACATTTACATTTGAAAAACCAAGAGACCGTTCCTTATCAGATTCAAAGAATATCTGAAACTAGACAGACCAACAGCTGTGGGGGAACATATTTTGGCGCCTGGGCACACCATCTCTCTTGCGTCATCCAGGATCCTAGCCAAGGACCTAAATTGGCATACTCGTAAGCTCAAAGATGCCATAAACATCAACAGTCAGCGCCCCCTCCTGAACCGGGACAGAGGACTCCACTTACCCCCGTGTACTCCAGCATTCTCAACGAGCGAAAGGCGGGAAATCTCTCATTCATCGACAAAGACCTGGCGGACCAGGTCGAAACGTCTGCTAACAACCAACCACGTCTCTAAGTAAGCGATTTTTTTACATCTACAATGCCTCTAGAGACCAATGACGAACCTATTCTCCAGAATGAATAGTTTGCAAGTAGGACTGTACGATGCTAGAGAATATTCAAAATCTTTGTCGAATACAGTTTGGACTGTTTGTTTGATTTCATAAACATTGCGTAATGAGTTTTAATTAGATAGGTTGTTATCATGGACGTGTAGACAGGTGTAAAGTGAAACAAGTTTAACATTGCGTAATGAGTTTTAATTAGATAGGTTGTTATCATGGACGTGTAGACAGGTGTAAAGTGAAACAAGTTTAACATTGCGTAATGAGTTTTAATTGGATAGGTTGTTATCATGGACGTGTAGACAGGTGTAAAGTGAAACAAGTTTAACATTGCGTAATGAGTTCTAATTGGATAGCTTGTTATCATGGACGTGTAGACAGGTGTAAAGTGAAACAAGTTTAACATTGCGTAATGAGTTTTAATTAGATAGGTTGTTATCATGGACGTGTAGACAGGTGTAAAGTGAAACAAGTTTGGATTGTTTTTCAGGTACTGCCAGCTCGCACCATTGCATTGTCCCAAACAATGTCTCCATAGCAACCCACATTCCATGGAATAACGAGACAAATTCGTTCTCATCGTGTATGATTTACGATGACAACAGTGAGGTGCCGTGTACAGAGGGGTGGTCATACGAGGAAAGCAAACATCTTACTATAGCGAATGAGGTGAGCGTGAGCTAACTGGGTTCGTGCCGCATTCGCTCGAGAATTCACTCAAAATTCACTAAACACATGGATCTCAGCTCTCCTCGACTCAGCTAAAAGTTTCGTATTAAAACAGACTGTTATTACCTTCATCTTTTGTTACTTGCCGATAATTTATGGACAATTGGAGGGATAGGGGGGGGGGGGGNTGCATAGGAATGAGGCACGTACATAGTGTCTGCTGTTTATTTCGATGAGCCACAGGAATAAAAATCACTCTGTAAAAAAATGAAAATGGTAAATAACCATAGGCCTACGCCATACATGCCATTTGCAAAACAACAGTGTTTGAATTATCCGCACGTATTACGCAAATAAGGTGAAGATATGAGAACCTTGCTTGTACTGCGCGTAGAGCACATAGCTTGTGTTGCGTAGAGTACCTAGCTTGTGCTGCGTAGAGATGAGCAGCTAGCTTGCGCTGCGTAGAGCGCTTGGAACGCTTGTCCTGCCTCACCCTTGGCCTGCTTCATAGCCAGATTTAAGGACTGTACAAACTTCAGCCAGTTCGTTAGCAGCAGACGTAATGTGACGTATGTCATTGGACTTCATAAAAATCTTGAATTTCTCCGAAACGAATTGAGGTGCGTTGCCAGAATCAGTTGTCTCGGGCAGTCCAATTCGGGAGAAAATCATAAATCTTTTGTGTATTTGTGTCGTTCTTTACTCTCAGATCTTATCGTTTTCTATGATTTTACCTGTATTAAATGACCCTGTAGTTCAATGAAAATAAATATGGTCTTAGTTCTTAAATTATGGACGTTACATGCAAAGATCCCTTCTCATTTCCAATAACATCGATAGTTCAACGTAGAGTTCACTCTGGATTTGTATCAAATGAAAAATTGACTTGGTTATGATGCTAAAACAAAGTAAGAAAGGAAAATCATTGTTTTCCACGAACACGCACTAGATTTAAGGGAAATAGTTGAGTCCCTAGTTGTGATTGTTTAATTAAACTGAGCACCGGAATGTATACATACTCAAAACGTACTGAGAGTGGCACACATGAAGTAATATCCCAAGAGACATTATTCGGCGTACGGACCGTGACCGAAGGTCGAGGTCGATACCAGGAATAATGTCGAGTGGGATATTACTTCGTCTACGCCAATCGAGGTACGTTTTCTATTTATCCCATACGCTTCGAATTCCTAAGTTTCTTTCATTTTTCTCGCATTTTTTTAAATGCTTCACTCTGACTGTTCACGTGGCGGAACACATACTATACATGTATGTATGTACTTGCGCGCTAGGTTGCAAGTTTTCTTTAGTAAAAGAAACAGTTCTAAATGTAACGATTTGTTACTTGAAAAGAGATAACAAAGATGAAAACAACGGTAACTTTGCATTGGACTTGTAACATCTCCTGAAAATAGTTAAAAAACAACAATGTTTGATATTGGCTAGGAATCGGCGCCCGATATAATATATAGAAATTGAAAACTGAGGCAGAACTGTCATGCAATTAACAAACCGTTTCTTTTTGCCTTGTTGCATCCACTGGAAAGAAATTGTGAGATACCAAGAAATTGCGATTTTGGCATTTTCTCCCTAAAATCACAAATTCGCAACTGCCCCGGCCTACACTCGTGTGGGTCATGATCTTTATCACCTACTGCTCTACACCCTGTGTCATTTTGTTACTGTCTGAATATGAGCCACGACCTGTCACGAAATATTGTTACCGGGAGGAAAATTTCTTCCAAAGGGCCCACTCAGCATCAACGTTTTTGTCACAAATTCAGTTTTGTGGAACATTTACCATTTATAAAAACGAAAAAGGTGTTGGTGAACTATGCATTTATTAACATAAAATTTTAAAATACAGTTTTAAGTAAACATGTCAAACTCAGCACTTTCCGTTTAAAAGCTCCACTTTTCCGAATAATGTTTCTAAAACGCCTGAAATTTTTCATTTTCCGAATACACGCTCATGAGTCTACGGAGAATCCCGGTATGCACGTCTCCAGTGTCGTTCGACGGCTGGTATACGCCAGTGTTTATGAAAATCGCCAATCGTTCGTGCGTTTAATGAATTCTATCTCCGGAAGGGTCGCTGCTAAATTATTGGAATATGTGAATTGTGCATTTCCACTATACGATTGACGCTTAACTTAGTAGGTCTCCAATGAAAGAATCATTATTGGTTTGTAAACTGAATCTCGGTTTAAAAAGCATGATGTATCATGACACTATGCACGACTTGCTTTGGCATACATGTGCGACTAACTTGTCTCATTTTTACAGTTCGACCTAGTCTGTGACCGTACCTATCTCAGCGGTCTTGTGCACACACTGTTTGTGTCCGGTTCATTAACCGGAGCCTTCGCCTTCACGAGACTAGCTGATATCTTCGGCCGGAAGCCAGTGTTCGTGACGAGTATGGTGCTCACGGCCGTTGTACTCACGTTAGCCAGTCTCTCACAGTCAATAACATCTTATCTGGCCGTCCGTTTCCTAGCAGGCACATTGATTCAGGTAGTTGAGTACTTTAACATTGGCGGCAGAGCACTGAACAAAGTGGGGGGGGGGGGGGGGGGGGGGTGGNAGCCCTCCAGCCGTATAGGTGCGCCGCCCATGTGTAACATATTTGATTTGTTGACTGATACATTTGGGTCATTAGCAGACCATTAAGCCCTGTGTAAAGAGATTAAAATTTGTTTTTGTTTCTTGTAAGTGTTCCGGATAATTGGCCATCTTGGGCATAAGTTTCTGGTCGACAATTTCGGAAAATTTAGAGCCAAAACAAGAAGTCCATCTCTGTTACTAAATTTTCTCCGTTCTTATTGTGTACCACAACTATGTATGGTTACTATTTTTTTATCTCATCTGTTGTTTTGACCAAAACAAATTAATCGATACTCACGCGAGATCTCTTAATGACGACATGTTACCATTTTCATATGTTCTTGATAATTTTTTTACTGTTTAAGTACCATCAAAATTGTAGAATTTTGAGTATATCAACGTCTCCATTTCAACAGGGTTGTCAAAGTGGATTCACGTACTCGATGGAGATGTTTTCAGCCAAACATCGTACATTTGCAGGTGACAAAATAATTCTTCCGCTAAAATAGTTCTCTGAAGCTAAATAACTATGTTGTTAACTCTTGTTTTGCATGTCATCCTAACAAAAACCGTCAAAGTAACAGTGAAAACAGCCATTACAAATACAGCGCGTTTGGCTTCAACTCCAGACGTCAGCATTGTCAAAATCGGGGCGTACCTTTTGTCTGGCATCTTGATTTTCAGTCCAGTTATCTACCACGATTGAACGAGTATTTATAACATGCATCAAAGAATCTTAACCTAATTTTTATCCTTTTTCTTTGGGTAAAAGATGACGTTTCATGAATAATTTGATTTCAGAAGCAAAACAGTTCGAAAAAGTTTAGCCAGCGATGCTTCTTATGCGGTAATTACTCGGCTCCACCGGCAAAAGGATGGCGGACCAGCGCCCGGCTGGAAAGCAAACCCCTTTATTGATGATTAACATGGTGCCGTTAAAAACGATCAATGGCGGCCATGCCAATTTTGCTTGGATGAATTTATTCAATTATTACCTTGCTTTATTACTGTGTGACCCAAATCGGTGCAGTGTAAAGACTGGAAGTTAGCCTTCTGCGGGCCAACATTTCGTTGGAATGCATGTTTTTTAAAATGTTTTTCGCCTAGTATGTCGTTAGAGTAGAATGATTTTTAAACAGTTTGTGCTCGTCAGCTGTGTCATTAGATTAGATGTTCCTTAAGCACTTTCTACTTCTCGAGGTTTTGTTGCCCGAATCCACATTCCTTATACATATGCTGTTCTCGTCAGGTTTGCCGTTAGATCAAATGTTCCTTAAATATGTCGTCTTCTCACCAGGTATGTCGTTGGAATACGTCTGGTGTGGGTGCATGCTGGTCATTGTCGGTCTAGCTTACGGCATACGAAATTGGCGCCTGTTACAATTGATTTGTGGACTTCCGGGTCTGTTGGCTGTGGTGCTCTATTGGTAGGTTGTGTACAAACTCTGGATGAAGGTTTAGGAAGACGTGGAAAGACGTTAAAAAGAATCTGTGTGGGTATTAACACAAAATACCAAATTTTCTACGTGTTGGAGGCTGTACGGAATATTTTGCAGAAACATTGAGGCAACGCAGGCCCGCCCGTACTGCGTAATATAACGGGAATAGCATTTTATAGTTTGGTTGTCGCCTGCACAAAGCAATGATAACCGTGGGTCTGTAACACATCCGCCTGTTTTTGGAACGAGAACTCTTTTTCTAAAAGAACTCGTTTGTAGCACTTATTATTACGCACGTGGTAATGACCTATTGTTCACTTGGACCAATCTCGCGCTGTACTACTCACGGCATACTGCACACGCGGATATAGGGACCAAGATATTCTTGATACCCGTGGTCGAGTGCTGAGTTACTCATTGATACAGTTACCAAGGTAACTTGAATAGCACGCATACCCTGATAAATGTACCAAGGCAAATATAAAAGTAGGCGCCAGGATTGTGTTTGAATTGCACATGGAGTTTTTTTGCGAGATGCAAGGCGCGATTTTTTTGTTTGAGATAATTTAACCTTTTGTCAGAACAAGGAAGTTGGTCAAGAACGTAACATCAACTCTGAGTTTAGCAAATAATGTGCCACATGTTTTAAATAAATTGTTTAATTAGTGCAATAAAATGAATGGTATATGTTTCTATTTCAGCAACCGGCCCGTGGTACTATGTCAACCCTTAACGAATGGACCATTTACAAAAATAATCTATTTACAGACAATTCATATCAATTATAACAGAACAAGTAGTATCTCTTGTCCTTGACGGATATTCCTTGTGGGCTTGAATACTTAGTTCAAGCGTATGTATCGCTACGGTCTGGATATTAGCAATACGTATTGCTACGCTCTGGATATTAGCGATATAATTTGACAAATAATACATGCCATCGATTTCTTTCTGGCCAGTTTCATAATTGTTTAGCGTAATCTGAAATATAATTTTTTTAAAAACTGCTCTTGAATTTTTTATATTTAAAGGGCAATACCGGAATCGGTCCCCTGGTTACTGACAAATGGAAGGATTGAAGACGCTAAGCAAGCAATCAAAAGAATAGCGCGATTCAACAAAGTTGAAATTCCGAAAATCCGTGATGATTCTTCTGAGATAGAACAAAGTCAGTCATTGGATTTAGTAAAAAAGGAACATGTCGGATATGATGTCGACTGCTTACTAAGTGACAAGTATTCCGATCAACTGGGGATTCTTGGCGAAGTACTGCGACGGAGCTCCCAGAATCTTTTCATTGGACGTTTGGGAGGCAGTAGAGCGAATGTTTTGGATCAAAGATCGTCTGAGAATCAAAACTTTGATGCAGAAAATGTAGACACGGGGTATTGTTTCAGTTCATGTTAAACCAATCCATTGTGAACACAGACATTGTTTCACCTCCATGTTCAGACTTGGTACTGTTAACATGTGCATGTTACTGTTAACACACTTTTACTAAACAATTTCACCCGATTGGTGAGTTATATATTGGGCGAATTTTATGAGACATAACTAAGTACTTACAACAAATTAAACGTTGGAGCTCGTTATAAATGTCAGAAAGACTGACCTACGTGATATTTCATGACCCTATCGCCCGCTTTTCTAACAAATAGGCTTTCCCGTATCCAGCGTGTTCTCTTTCCGGTATCATGGGCAAACATTTTGGACTGCGTGTTGCTGCAAAGGTGTGAAATGAGTCGTTGCTTGTGTGTTCGCTTCTTGCTTGTGTTCGTGCGCGCGGGGCCGTCTATATTATTCCATACGGCAACTAAGACCAGGTGTACAGTAGTGAAACTGGTCGCCGGTTCGGTACCCGTCCATCTAGTCATGATTCTGAGGATAATCGCAACCAACGTTTAATTTACTCGATTGTATCATGCAATTCGTTCGGTACATAGATATTTTGTCAAGTCATTTAACATGTTAAACGCAGGTATTGCATTTTAGGTAATACTTACACGTTGGCACATTATATTTGATATCAACTCTTGTCAAATCATCGCCACCTTCTGGTACTTACATTACAAATACCAACCCATGCGTCACTGTTCTGTTTAGAAAAGAAGACAACGAAGAAATTGTCAATGGAGGCACAGGGCCCTTGTCCGATAAAAGCTTTTTCTCCAGGGTTTCTACTCTAATTGCAAATACCAAGGGACAGATTCAAAGCTACAGCGCTAACCGACGAAAGGCAGACAATGCTAAAACCGTTCTTAAGTCGAGAAGAATGGTCCGTATCTGCTTATGCACAAGTTACATTTGGTAAGTACGTTACGACGCTATAATGATGGTGGCTGGTCAAAATAACTGAAGGACTTTATAATGGGAAGACGTGTCTGGCTAGCGCGGGTCGTTGTGCGTTGCTCTTTTAATTGAATATTAATCAGCCAAAAACTACTCTGTTGATGTAGGACTGGGAAAATGACGTAGTACTGGGCCAATGACGTAGTACTGGGACAATGACGTAGTACTGGGAAAATGATGTAGGACTGGGAAAGTGACGTAGGACTGGGAAAATGACGTAGGACTGGGAAAGTGACGTAGGACTGGGAAAGTGACGTAGGACTGGGAACGTGACGTAGGACTGGGAAAATGATGTAGAGCTAGGAAAATGAAAAGGAAGGAAAGGACTGCTATCCATTTTTTGCATTCATGTAAGGCAACGTCAGATCCGCACTTTCATCCAATTACTGCGACTTCCCCAAACTCCATAACTTTACTCCTTGACACTTATTGGTCACTTTTAGTTTCAACACACAACAAACAAAAATCAGCCCTAATACTGACAAGGCCTCCGCTGTTGATTCAGCCTCACCTTCTTCTTAAGGAAAGAATTTGTCCATACAAGAGACGAACACAATTAAGTTGGCTCAGAGACTCTTCGCACATAGTGCAACATATTGTTGGTACGACCTTGATACACTCCATCCTGTTTATTTACCAACGATTGTATCATTGAGTAGTTTTAGCTATGGTTGCAGTTTTAGGGTTGTTATGGAAACTATTATATAAAAATACGTATTTTCGTGGCGTTTTAGACTAAACTACCAGTCATTTAAGTTGATAAAATCACAAAAACTGAGAACCGAACGTTCCGCGCGGTGCGCTCTTCATCAGCGGTATAAGGTAAATGCTACGAACTCTAGGAGAAAAAACATTACTGTAAAGATGGTGGTGTCATTCATTATGATAATGGTAATGATAAAGATAAAGCTTGTAATAAAAACGACGATTTACGTCATCACAGTAATAGTCATGATGAAGACCATGGTGGTGATGATCATGGCGCCGCTAGATTACGAAAATAATGATGACCATTGTAATTTATTGATGGGTACAAAAATGTCTCAACCTTGTTCCTGATAGGTGTGGTGACTTCAATGTTAATTACTCTGAATTGAATGAGTGGTATGTCAATGACTGGAATCAATGGCACGCTACGCTCTGTGGATCATTCCAGGTTTACCAATGCGTTCGTGTACTGGGGTCTTTTGCTCAGCGTCAAGAAGATTTTCCCTGGTGATCTTTATGTGAACTTTATTCTCACAACATTTGCTGAACTTGCCGCGTATATCTTCGTGCACATTGTTCTAAGGTAAGAGGTTACTAGACGTGAAACTGCGATACATCTTATAAATATTAAGTATTTTGTAAAATGGTATCGGCGGCTGGTTCCCTAGCGATATCACTGGTTATCGCGAGTAAGTTACGTCATCATTTTCCGCTCTTTCAGTCAGTCGGATACGTTCAGTCTCGCGAGGATTTGTTTTGTTGTCAAAGTTGTTAGACACTTTTAAAAATGTGTATCTTTAACTTAAGGTAAACTGACTGGTGAGGACAACTAACTGAGGCTTTGTTTGAGCCACCAGTTTATTGTTCATATTGAGTTTTATCAAATACAAAAAACGTAGGAATAGGAGACTCGATATTCATTAAAGGGCGCGAGTGGGTCACATTTCATCTGAACAGATTGAAATTAGGAAGTACCATAGGTTTCGCGGACTAACGATTCCGTTTGGCTTCCTGATTGAACGCATACTAGTGCCACACATGATGACCGATTCACATTCCTGGGGTTCGCAAACTTTCGACGAAAAGATAATATTCCCTCCGTATTCACCAGTTTAAAACATACGACGAGTCTCAATCTCTAGTACAGGCGTAAATTATTGTTCTGTGGATACATCTGTGGCTGCCATTTGTGGGCGTACCACCAGAAATTTAGACATTCTGTTTCAAATTTTGGGGATAGGCCGGGTTTTGACAAAATTCAGAGTTTGAGCTGTAAATTGTAAACGAAGAAGAACGAGTTTGTTAAAATAGTGATTCTGAATGATATCCTGTTTATTTCAGAGTAAAATTAGTTTTAAGAACAAATCAAATATACGTATATGCGGATTACGTGTTTTCAACGAAATCTTTAAATGTTTTCAGATATGTTGGTCGGCGGACGCCAGTTCTAATCTTTCACTTAATAACAGGATTGAGTCTGCTGGCGGCTGTATTTACACCAAAAACAACAAGTAAGCAGTGCGGTTGTAAGCGGGCCTCGGTAAACCGGAAACTTATTCAAATGCCATACTTAATAGTAACAACACTGATTACATCACGTGACGTATCAAAAACCCTCAGTAACCATATTAGACACTCTAAACTAATTTTAGTTACTTTTTATAAATAGCATTCTCAGCCACTAATATAACTCTTGAGTGTGATTAGTAAGTGTGGACGGTTAGTTGTTCCTGTGTAGACGAAAAGGCGATTTCTATCAATCAGAGTTAAGTTAACTCCCATGAGACCTTTTCGTTTTTGTAAATGTGAAGTTAGGTCAACCCATGAGATAATAATACCCCACCAATTTCAAAATTCGTGACGAGTCATGTTTCCGAATTACTGCATTTTGCCCGATTCTTCCGTGCAGGCATTCTTAAACTCACCCACGTGACATTTTCGCTCTTGTAAATGAGGTCTGGATGATTTTCTATTTAATTGTTTTTTACATTTCATGAGAACGCTTTTCAGTGCATGGTACACTCGAAGTGGTTGCTTTGTCTCATTAAAGGTGACGGACAGAGTTTGCAGCCTCTCGTTATCGCTTTTGGGCTGGTTTGTCGCTTCGGCATTTCAGCCTCGTTTGCAGGTATATACCTTTACAGTCCGGAGGTTTTCCCCACCAATTTCAGGTAAATATTCGTACACGGTTATAAAATGTTAAAAAGATGCCAAACCCTGTTTTGGACATTTCAGCAAAGCCTTGTTCTGCCACCTGCTAAAGCATCACTGACGAGAATTAAAAGCAGAATCCAAGAAAAAAGTTGTACTCTCTGAGTCACAAATTGGATAACATGGTTCTTTGTGGGTAGCCTTTCCTTACGTTTGTAGTGTAACTCTCTGAAAGCGTAGGCCACTTTTCACCATTTAGTAGACTTTGAAAGGAATTTTCAAATTTCGCTTCGCACTTTTGAAGGCTATCGAGGATTACATAGGATTATTTTGTTTCATAGAACTGTATGGGAAAGTCGTTATCAATATCTGTTAATAGGCCAAAATCGGGTTTAGTATTCTTTTCAAAATTAGGACTGAGGTTTTCACGATTTCTTAATTGTAGTAAAAAGTCAGTGGTTCGAATTATTTACTAGCTTTCCAATACTTTAGGAAGCGCTATTTTTTGGTGAAAATGCGCAAATTTCACATCTCATAGGTTCGTGTTCATATAGTTTCACTGCCGAAATATTTTCTGCAAGATTTCTTGGAGCACGTGTATCGGTTTGATGAACAGATTACAGAGTAAGTATACGGAGGAGGGGGAGGGTTATACAAAAAGTGGGTGATGGTTTGCGCAAAGATATTGATGGATCATGTTTTAACTCACTCCATTTTATTTTACATGGGACAGGACTACAGGCCTAGGAATGTCCATAGCTTCAGCATTTGCTGGTTCACTCATCGCTCCATATTTTACAATGCTCGTAAGTGTTCCCATTGCTGAGCCAATGGCATCATTTTGTTACAATTACATACTGAATGTGCTGCTGTCAATAGTCTGTATAAACGATTGTGTAACCCTGTATGTTGATTGTTCAAGTAGACTAGATCACATTATGGTGTGAGGTTCCAGTAGACTAGGTCACAACATGGCGTGAGGTTCCAGTAAACTAGATCACAATATGGTGTGAGGTTCCAGTAAACTAGATCACAATATGGTGTGAGGTTCAAGTAGACTAGGTCACAACATGGCGTGAGGTTCCAGTAAACTAGATCACAATATGGTGTGAGGTTCCAGTAAACTAGATCACAATATGGTGTGAGGTTCCAGTANCTGTATTTACACCAAAAACAACAAGTAAGCAGTGCGGTTGTAAGCGAATTACCGAAGCCACGGTGACTTGGATCGGGCCTCGGTAAACCGGAAACTTATTCAAATGCCGTACTTAATAGTAACAACACTGATTACATCACGTGACGTATCAAAAACCCTCAGTAACCATATTAGACACTCTAAACTAATTTTAGGTTACTTTTTATAAATAGCATTCTCAGCCACTAATATAACTCTTGAGTGTGATTAGTAAGTGTGGACGGTTAGTTGTTCCTGTGTAGACGAAAAGGCGATTTCTGTCAATCAGAGTTAAGTTAACTCCCATGAGACCTTTTCGTTTTTGTAAATGTGAAGTTAGGTCAACCCATGAGATAATAACACCCCACCAATTTCAAAATTCGTGACGAGTCATGTTTCCGAATTACTGCATTTTGCCCGATTCTTCCGTGCAGGCATTCTTAAACTCACCCCCCACGTGACATTTTCGCTGTTGTTAATGAGGTCTGGATGATTTTCTATTTAATTGTCTTTTACATTTCATGAGAACGCTTTTCAATGCATGGTACACTCAAAGTGGTTACTTTGTCTCATTAAAGGTGACGGACAGAGTTTGCAGCCTCTCGTTATCGCTTTTGGGCTGGTTTGTCGCTTCGGCATTTCAGCCTCGTTTGCAGGTATATACCTTTACAGTCCGGAGGTGTTCCCCACCAATTTCAGGTAAACATTCGTGCTGGGTTATAAAGTGTTAAAAAGATACCAAACCCTGTTTTGGACATTTCAGCAAAGCCTTGTTCTGCCACCTGCTAAAGCATCACTGACGAGAATCAAAAGCAGAATCCAAGAAAAAAGTTGTACTCTCTGAGTCACAAATTGGATAACATGGTTCTTTGTGTGTAGCCTTTCCTTACGTTTGTATTGTAACTCTCTGAAAGCGTAGGCCACTTTTCACCATTTAGTAGACTTTGAAAGGAGTTTTCAAATTTCGCTTCGCACTTTTGAAGGCTGTCGAGGATTACCTAGGATTATTTTGTTTCATAGAACTGTATGGGAAAGTCGTTATCAATATCTGTTAATAGGCCAAAATCGGGTTTAGTATCCTTTTAAAAATTAGGACTGAGGTTTTCACGATTTCTTAATTGTAGTAAAAAGTCAGTGGTTCGAATTATTTACTAGCTTTCCAATACTTTAGAAAGCGCTTTTTTGTGGTGAAAATGCGCAAATTTCACGTCATAGGTTCCTGATCATATAGTTTCACTGCCGAAGTATTTTCTGAAAGATTTCTTGGAGCACGTGTATCGGTTTGATGAACATATTACAGAGTAAGTATACGGAGGAGGGGGGAGGGTTATACAAAAAGTGGGTGACGGATTGCGCAAAGATATTGATGGATCCTGTTTTAACTCACTCTATTTTATTTTACATGGGACAGGACTACAGGCCTAGGAATGTCCATAGCTTCAGCATTTGCTGGTTCACTCATCGCTCCATATTTTACAATGCTCGTAAGTGTTCCCATTACTGAGCCAATGCCATCATTTTGTTACAATAACATACTGAATGTGGTGCTGTCAATAGTCTGTATAAACGATTGTGTAACCATGTATGTTGATTGTTTGAATACACACTGGAACTTCATTGGCTAGACATTAAGTTAGGTTAGACAATATGTTGCGAGGTTCCAGTAGACTAGATCACATTATGGTGTGAGGTTCCAGTAGACTAGATCACAATATGGTGTGAGGTTCCAGTAGACTAGATAACAACATGGTGTGAAGTTCCAGTAGACTAGATCACAATATGGTGTGAGGTTCCAGTAGACTAGATCACAATATGGTGTGAGGTTCCATTAGACTAGATCACAATATCTTTCACATTGTGAAATTAAACGTCAGTTACACCCATATATGTGAAAAATTGAGATGAGTCATCAGTACATCTAAAACTACAAACTTTTAAAACCTTTGCAGAGTGTCTTCGCGGACTGGTTACCAGGTACAGCAATTGCTTGTTTGGCATTGATTGCCGGCGTTGTATGTTGGTTTCTACCAGAGACACGTAATCGCCCTTTACCGGAAACCGTCAGAGATGTCGAAAACTTGTACACGTGAGCGGATACCACGACAAATATCAAACATGGCAACTCCCAAAGAGTGGTGAAACTGGATCGACTTGCTTAAAACATGCGCGCACCCAGGGGGGAGGGGGCTCGAACGAGCCCCCCATTTGGCGAAGTGGGCAAAAAGTTCCGCCCCCGAGAGACAAAAAGTTCGAGAAAATGGCACAAAAGTCCACTAAATAAGCGCAAACGCGCACTTCACAGTGGTGCCCCCGTTTTTTAGTCCGCCCGCTGTTTTGTTAGCAAAAGGTCCACGACGTCAAGAATTCGAGGCCCCCGTATTGCATGCTGGGTTCGCGCATGTAAAAGTAATATCTATTTACTCAAGAAACACAATATATACTACTACTATGGTTTTATTTGATGGAATTAATGATTTTTCCCTAAATCCCACACGTACATGTTCGGCTCGCAGAGATGACTAATTATTGAATCTGACAGTACGGCGCAGTGCCCTCTATCGACATATAATAAAATGACCGTGCCTGGTATTCTGTATGTGAACACAGCCAACACAATGTATCGAAAAGTTGTAAAATACACAATACAAGCAGTAAGTATGTATATTTGTGTACCAGTCGCGAGCTTAGTCTTTAGACCTCAGCCTGCTACAATATTCTCTAAGCATACTGGCTCAGTTGTTACTTTGTATGGTAATGTCTTTATCTGTAGGTAGGAATAAACGACTTGGTGTGATGAAAGCCACCCATCCCCAGTTGTGGTGCTGCAGGAAGTGCATACACGTCATCTTGATTATTTGCTGGTGCTATTTCCATGAAACTCGCTCCGTAAGAATGGTTGACGGGAAAGTGCGTGCCTGAAACAGTAAAACATTGCTGTAGATCATGCACGCACCCAGCTTAAAATAGGGGGGAGGGCTCGAATTTATGAGAATGTGTACCTTTTTTGTTAAAAAAAACGGAGTACATTCAAACCTATAAATTGTGCATTAGCCGCATTCCTACCTTTTTGGCGACTTTTGTTTCGTTTTCTACTTTTTCTGACTTTTTGTTTCTCCGAGGCGGACCTTTTTGCCCTCTTCGCCAACTAGGGGGAGCCCCCCTGGGTGCGCATATACCATACTTACCAAATAGCAGATATCCATTCAAACTAATAATTAATAAGGCCACGATACTAGCTCAGGAATTAAAACAAACATGTTGTTAACACCGTTTTGAATAGGGTATTACCTGCTCCTGTTGTGTCGGCAATTATTTAGAAGGATGATATAATTAGCAGGCATAATTAATGAGCAGGGATACTTACACCTACTTTGTTATTGGAAAATACTTTCAGTTAAATAGTGAGGCCAGTGTGTTGACTAGAATTATGATGCGATCAGGAATTTCGAGTGTTTCAACTAGATGTACTAGTTACCCGGGAGGCCTATAGCCACGAAACTGCGTTGTGAAACCAGGCACATTTTGTAGCGTATTATACCGGGCAGGACCGGTTGTACTAAAAGTGTCCGCAAACACCTTAATCAGTAGCGTATCAACACATTTTGGTTGCTGAAACATGATCAGGGATTGCTGTCGCCCTCCCGTAAGGAATTTTGCAATTTTCTGTTTGAACCGTCAAATTGTGAGCCGCTGCCTCTGCACGATGGAGCCTTGCTTTGAGCGGGTTGCCATTAATCTCACACTAGATCCGCCGGTTGCTTTGAACAAAAATTTTAAGGGTAAAACATTTACCTGCTAGCCCATGATCATGTGGCCGACCGTAGAAGTGGCGGCTATCTTCGAAGGTGTTGCGATTGTAGTCTTGAAAGGTGGTTGCGTGACTTCTCAAGTAAGGCGACGTTTTAGCAAAGGCGTCGTAGCCGGAATTGAATCTACCGTAACCTGTATAACTGTATGGGTCCGAAAACGCAGCGTGGTGATGGTGAGATCTCGCGTGAGCCTCGTTCCAGTATTGTTGCATATGAACCGAATTGATTGGTTGATAAGAATGGTTGTCTGAAAACGTTTGCGGAAATGACGTCGCAAAAGTATTAGCCTGAGCACTATAATCGGGAAAGCTGCCAAATGTCACGTGGTGGGGAAAATAAGGCCTGTCACTGAGAGAGGTATAATGCTTTAAAGCTGTTGCTCGCTGGGAGTGGGTGGAGCCAAGTCTGTCGTTTCCATAGTAGCAAGGCGTTGTTTCTCGGAAAGCTGTATTTGTATTGGGGCGCGTAAATGCCGTTGCTGTCCCTACGTCACCATGTAGATGAGGATATGGCATCAAAAAGTGTTTTGTCCTCGCGCCACTAATTGCACCAGATGCATCTGTAAAGGAAATGAAGAGCGGTAACTAGGACTACCCGGCACTTTCAAGAGTATCGATTCGTAACACGTAAATACAAAATCTTAATGAGAAACTCGCATCTTGCAAGTTAGCGCACTTTCAATGACACGGTGTTCGACCTGTACCAAAGGAATTCATGCAGGGGTGCGTTCCGTAATGGTAGCCACTCGCAAGGCACATGCGACGACATATTGAAAAGTATAGTTCACATTTTCCCATAATTAAACATTTCTGCCTCACCAACCAGTCCCTTAAGTGTAAGTCATTTTGTTAACCGGTCATACATTTGCAAGAATTTTACGTGATCTTTTATGAAATCGCCTAATTCGCAAGGAAATTGCATGACGGAAGGCAGCCCAGGTGGTCTCATGTGAACCTTATTTCGCGAACGCCCACGTGGAAATGAGGAAATTCTAGTCTACGTGGGTTATAGAAATGAACGTTTCTTCAGTTATAGCTACGCATAGTAGAAACAAGTAAAAGATTGTGAAAAGACGATGAACCACTAAAACCTCAATAAAAAGCGGCTAAACGTGTCGTTGTGTTACCAGACGTGTCTTCGTATCACCAAAAGTGTTTTCGTATTACCAGACGTGACGTCGTATTATCAGACGTGTCATCGTATTAACAGACGTGCAGTCGTATTATCAGACGTGTTGTTGCATTACCAGACGCGTCATTGCATTATCGGACGTGTCGTAGTACCAGGGGTGTCGTCGTATTACCAGACGTGTCGTCGTATTACCAGACGTGTCGTCGTATTATGAGACGTTATGTCGTACTATCAGATGTGTCGTCGTATTATTACATGTGTCATCGTGTTGTCAGACGTGTCTTCGTATTACCAGACGTGTCATATTACCAGAAGTGTCCTCATATTATTAGACGCGTTGTCGTATTAACAGACATTTATTTGTATCATCAGACGTGTCGTTGTATTATCAGACGTATCGTTGTATTGCTGGACGTGTCGTCGCATTATCAGACGTGTTGTTGTATTATCGGACGTGTCTTAAACAGCTCACTAACTGATACTCCAGTGTTGGGGTTATTTTAATTGATATTAAAATAGTTTGACGATGTCAATATTTGTACGAAGAGTCCCCGAGGTGACTCCGAGGTACCACGCTAATGGTCGTCTGCAGTTATGAATAAGACAACCCAGAACTTTCAGAACAGTTATTCCCACAAATCTACTATAAGGAAAAAAGATGTACGTTCTTGCACGTCATTCATCCCGTTATATCACTGGGGCTTGTTCCGGAAGTTACTGTCACGTCAGCCGGCATTCACCATTATTCATTACCATTAGCTCATGTCTACGGTCGAAACCGTGACATGGGATTTGCAACGCATTGCCCCCCGATATCTGTGGACTCTTTGCCCACTTTCCTTCTCCTGTCCATTCCCGTGTGACGAAACGTTTCCTGCACACAGCCCCTGTTTCCTGAACACGATGCAGTTTTGTTGTTCTGTTTTGCAGTACTCTGTCACTTACAGCACATATGTTCACTTTTAATATGTTTTGCCGGTTTATTGTGTTTTTAGTACTGTTTTGGTGTTTTATGACCGGTAACGACATTTACCTATTTTCTAGCGCATAGTTATCTTCATCTTGTTCTACTCTGAAACATAGTTCGTGACGTACCCTGGACAAAATAGATTACGATAAACGTATTTTCTATCACTTAGTTAGCACCCAGGTCTCCAGTAGAAGTCTCAACAGATTTGCCGCCGCCTAGTGATATAAGGAAAGGATATCAGACTATCCAACAACATTTCCATTGTGAAATTCTTAATTACTTTGACTATGTACAAATAGTAGGCAGTTACCTTGCACTATGAAGGGTTCGTCTTCCATTTTCCGTTTCTTTCCCTTGTCTTTTCCTACGCATCTTACTTTTGCTTGCATACTGATTTCTCCTAAACACAACCAAGTATTATTACTTTCCCACACTATACCATGTAAAATTTATTACTTTCCAAGTGAACACAATACCATGTAAAACATTATTTTCCAACACTATACCATGTAAAAGTTTTTACTTTCCAAATGAACACTATACCATGTAAAACATTATTACTTCCCAACACTATTCCATGTAAAAGTTATTACGTTCCAAGTGAACACTATACCATGTAAAACATTATTACTTTCCAACACTATATACCATGTAAAACATTATTACTTTCCAACACTATGCCATGTAGCATATAACCTTGTGTTTAGAATTCCTTTCACTGTTTGGAAGTTCACACCGTGTGCTCTATTTCAAGTGAAAACTAGCTAGTCCTGTTATGAGCTCCGAATGTCGCTGCATTGGCCGCACAACAACACAAAGCCAAGGACTGAATTAAAGGTGCATTTTGACCTGTTTGGCTGGTCAAAACGGAAATCGATGTGGGTCCCTTACTCTCATAAAATCGTGATAAAATCATGTTTCTGTTACCAACAAGAACATCGAAACCCTGAAAGCTTAAGAGTTTACTGAGGTTGACCAATCTTAAAATTGCTTGTGACCTGTGTTGCCGGCTTATTCGTCAACATCGGATGAGAGTGATTATGTTCTTGGATCCCGAAGCGATTCTGTTAAGACTTAACACAGGAGACATGCAGCTTTAAATACATTTACCTGGAGCTGATTATACGTGACGTCAACCGCCCATGTCAACTTTTAGAAACCAACGCTGTCCAACCTGAGTTCGTAAGCTAAAAATGATTACCATTCATAGTAAAGGAAGATTAGAAGACTTTACTCACGAGGAACCTCATGCTGAAAAATCTTCTCGAGAGTCTTAATCAGGTGGTTAGTGCAATGGGTTCAACTGTGTAGCTTAAGTACGCCTGGTGCACTGCAGAATGCTCCAGGCCAGCTGTAAATAACTGTACCTGCGTTTTTCATCAGTTTCTGCACGGATTTCTGCAGAAGTTGTTCATCGACAGCCGCTTGCTGTGTTTCAATGACAAGGAACACATATTCGTCGAACATCATGTGTAACAGATGAAAGGAGCCAAAACTTGCAGCATTTTGGAGCGTCAAATCGCGCATAATTAGGGATCCAAACACAGCCCAGTGGCGCAAAAACTCCCCCGCTTTCTTCCTGAATGCGTCGTTATTTTCCTTTGATGGCTGTTGAAAAGAAATATTCCGTGATGATTTTGAAAATGTCACACATGAATAAGAAAATGAGGACCCTCATGGAAAGCAGTGTGAACTGATGGGTCTACTCCC
This sequence comes from Phoronis australis, assembly GCA_002633005.1. Taxonomy (NCBI): domain Eukaryota; kingdom Metazoa; phylum Phoronida; family Phoronidae; genus Phoronis; species Phoronis australis. The sequence continues at coordinate 35,302 of NMRA01001195.1, forward strand.
ATTGTAAATATTGTATAAATAAATACATAAATAAATAAATAAATGTAGAAATCCCGGAGTTTTGGGTGTTTCGTTATTCATCGTAACTGGATCTTAATAGTGCTCGACACGCTTTTATAGGGCTGGATCACCTTTTTCGTGATCAGAGTCTCAATTCTCCCAGTTCAATGCGTGACGGCATAAGTAATGATTAACAGCTTATCATTAACCAAAAATGGAGGACATCCTCCAGTTTTTCAAGGATCTCAAACGCTTTCAAAGTGAACAGCACAATTTGTTTGAGGAACGCGACGACAACTAACGAAGTTTACGACAATGAACTGGAGTGACTAGCAGTGTAGGTCATGTGCGCTGTATCTCCGTGCTCGTTTGGTGCAGCTGTACAGGTGTCGGCAGAATCGATGGGACTTGGGTCTGAGCTCGCCGTGGCAGTGCGACTCGAATGTGCAAAAAGTTGAGCAAGTGAACTTGGGCGATCATAAATGGCATGCTTCCGTTTGTTTTAGTTTCCGTGTGCTCGGAAAAACGTTTGAAGAAATGCTTAGGCGCCGTCATCTCCTTAATAGAAACCTATTTGCAAAATTTCATGTCGATGTCCGTTGTTAACTTCATTTTAAATATACTTGCCAAATTTAGTATTAAGATCCTGCAGAGATACAGCCATAGACACAAAAGACTGACAAAAGGAGGCGCCATAGTAGTCCCAGTCCTCCGAAACTCATCGTAGCAACGATGTGAACGCCAATTTTCAAAATCATCCTTCAGTGGTTTGGTCGATGTAGAGAGCCGGACGCCAAAAGCTTACTCGAAAACAACAAAAATGGCCACTTGGTGGCGCAAAATACCTCGAATCCATCTGAAAACGGGAGGCTGGCATCATCTTACTAATAGATACCTTTTTTGCCAAATTTGATGATAATCTGTTGAGGACCTTTGAAGATACAGAGGTAAACGTAAAAAATAAAATTGCCACTAGGAGGCACACCACTTGTCGGACGGACGGACGGACAGACGGACAAACGGACAGGGATGAGGGCATATTCAGTATCTTTGATTTTCGATATGACTGACAACATCAATTCAAATATCTCGCTAAATATTGCCTCGTTTACACCGCTGTCATACAAGTCTTACTTCACACTAAGTCGTTAACAATGTTCGGAGAGAGATAGACGATAAACTAGTGTCAGTGTCTCAGTCTTTGGTACTAGTCTATACTAGTATCAGTGTCTCAGTCTTTGGTACTAGTCTATACTAGTATCAGTGTCTTAGTCTTTGGTACTAGTCTATACTAGTATCAGTGTCTTAGTCTTTGGTACTAGTCTATACTAGTATCAGTGTTAGTCTTTGGTACTAGTCTATACTAGTATCAGTGTCTTAGTCTTTGGTACTAGTCTATACTAGTATCAGTGACTTTGTCTTTGGTACTAGTCTATACTAGTATCAGTGTTAGTCTTTGCAACTAGTCTATACTAGCATCAGTGTCTTAGTCTTTGGTACTAGTGTATACTAGTATCAGTGTCTTAGTCTTTGGTACTAGTCTATACTAGTATCAGTGTCTTAGTCTTTGGTACTAGTGTATACTAGTATCAGTGTCTTAGTCTTTGGTACTAGTCTATACTAGTATCAGTGTCTCAGTCTTTGGTACTAGCCTATACTAGTATCAGTGTCTTAGTCTTCCTTCCATATCGTTTTACAGTTTGCTCTAACTTGGTATTTAAATATTTCTGAATGAGAATCATTAACATGAATTCTTCATAACATAGACGACGAGTGTCCGCTAAGTTATTTCAGGGTTCTTGGTCGTTACCTGTATAACACACTTGTCTATAAGGTTGTCCATCCATTCTGTGAATGCCTCGATGGGAGCTTGTTTTGTAAGAAGGTCTTGAAACTCATTGAAGACTGCAACAAAACACAAAATGTATGCAAAAGCACACTACTATTCATGATACTGCATGACGTCGACCGTTGGTGTACACTGTTCAAAGTGCCTTGGTTCAGCTAACGGCAATATCGACGACAACCCCAAAAGCAACTTCTCATGGGCTTATTGAAACACTGTGACGTCACAGCATACTCATCTTAGATTTATCACTTCATGTAAACTTATTAATTTCAATAATCAGAAACTCTTATCTTAACCAAAATGACGTTAAAAATTGTTCCCTCATTCAGGTCCACCTTGGTTTATACTTTAATTCTTCTGTTACCACGGAGGAAGACACTGAATAAATATCTTCCGTCCAAAAATGATAGATTCACTTACAGTCGCAAATGGTTCCAATCTCTTTTTGAACAAACGTATCATCTGTAAAGGCCGCCTGCGAGCATATACTGTTGAAGTCGAGAGCAGCCAAATCGTTCACCATTTGTGCAACGTTTTCATGGTTCAGTAACACAGAGCGTGTAGTTTGCGCCAAGTGAACGAACGCCATCTGTCGTTTCATGTTATGTGCGAAGTTCTTTACGACTGAAAAATATGAACAGAACATATACCTCGTTCCAGCCTGCCGTGCGCAGTTGGCTTCGTGTTTGCCGAAAATACAGTTCCTGGCTGTATTGACTTCTGATTTAGAAATTCAAGGGAGTTGTCTATCTTGATAGGTGTCGCCACTTTTGCTTTTAAAAGGATGCAGAGAGATGAGAGAATACTTTTAACGCTGTTTGCTTTCATTCTGTACATTGATTATTGATCTCTAAGAAACACTTTTATTGAATTAATTGTTCATTCTTGTTTGATTCGGGGTTGTTTATAATTGTGTTTCAATTTGATGATTTTGTTGAATAATGTTTAATTGCTGTTGTCGTGTACATACATAGCAATGGTATTCTATTTCTGTCTTGATACTCCTACAAACCAGTAATGCAATGAAGAAGCCATTCAGAATAAATAAATTAAAATAATTACACAAGGTATTGATAATCAAGTTTTAGTTGTGGCGGTTACACTTCAATTCGTTATGTCAGAGGTAGTAATGCCCCCAGCGGATAATTGTGGAACTTAGGTGTTTATTGAAACACCAATCTGAACGTTGTACTCGCAGTGAACCAAGGATAGCGTGTGGGCGGTAACCATAGCCACAGTAAAAGAATTTTGGAAAAACATTGGGATTATAATAACAGAATGACACTAACATAAGGAATCCTACACGAGTCTCAGGTTTATAACATGGGCAAAACCTCTGGCTTTTGACGAAATTTCCAAGAGGTTTTGCCTGTGTCACCAATCTGAAACGAGTGCAGGATTTCTTTTCTCACATAATCCGTAAAAATGATATTTTTTGCTGAAAAACCTGACGTGTCTAAAACTTTCAATCACAAGACGCAACTTTTGTAAAAACACGCTTGCGCAATGTAAAGTAATTCAGTTATTTTTTGTTAATAGGTTTATTTTACGCTTAACAATTGTAAATTGCAGCTTTCGAGCAAATATTCAAGTTAGAAACTAATACATGTAAATAGTCTTTGAAGTTGTAGGGCCTAATATTAAAACTTAAAACATGTCTATTAATAACAGTCAGCAAGGCATCCCCACGCGTGAGCACTGGATTGAACTTGAGGCAGCACAGCTGGACAGTCTAGGCGTATGGATGTCTACTTTGCACTACTTTGTGATTTGCCCTTGTAACATAAAAAATACGTACTCGGTGTTATTAACCAGTCGCGTCGTAACACATTCCAGATCATATGAGAAATAAACATTAGTGTTACAGAGCAATGCTCACAGTGTTTGTTTTTTATTTTACATTTTGTTTCAGTTTTTTCGTCGGTAACGGCTTTTATACCCCAATGTTAGCGTCGTATGGCAGATACAACCGTGTAATAACCCATAAAGTTATCTCACTAGTGAGATAACATTTTGGCGGGAAACCGAGTACGGATTTGAACCCGGGCGTCAAGAGTTTCGAGTCGCCGACTTTACCACTACACCACTCAGTGGCTGACGTCACCGAACGTGAAAATAGAATACTTATATGAGCACGTGCAACAATCGCATGTTCAGCAAAGGGCATTGCACCGACACTTATACGCTATGAAAACTAAGAGGCATAATTTCCATAAAAACGATATTTTAATTCAGTGAAAATTTGCTCATGTTCTCTCACTTGTAAATCAACGATCTCCAATTTGAATGCGGGTATCGTGTCGTCGGGATCCTATGACTTGAGCATTATAGTCAGTTACTAGTGGTAACCTACTTTAGCAGACCATATTTTCCCGGTCGAAGCTTGGCGTGATAAAATGTGTAGTAAGCTATAATAGTTGCTAAGCCTTAATTTATAGATTCACTTCATTTCTACTTTGTTTAAATTTCCAATTGGTTTTGAGTATCAGCATTATTTGACAAAAATAGCTCGTCTTTTCTTAAAAGGTCACGACCTCCGACCCCGGGCCTCTGACATAGAAAGTAGTTACAAAGCCGAGGCCAGTCGAGAAAGGTAGATCGATTCATTGCAATGTTTTCTCGTTTAGTATGTGGTATAAATAGATTATTACATGTTTTCAACCGTTATCCCCCTTCTCTAGAACCTCGTGGATTTTGTAGAATTATCACCCTCTGGGCTAACGCCCCTCGGGCGATAATTCTCCAAAATCCACTTGGGCTCTAGATAACGGGGATAACGACTTCGCCATGTAATAATCTACATTTAACACGTTTTGAATTAACAATCATAGTGAAAATGGTATTAATTCCAATTTCATATATTGATTACGAAATTCGCCAATAATTCAACACAGGAACCCGATACTTCGGGTGTTTCTCATTCATCGTCTGAATCAATATCCGTGAGAAAAAGTTGCTTTCATAGAGAAGTGAAACTGCAGCGACACCTACTGAGATTGCGACTGCTCCTCATATTCTCATAATAGTTTCATACAATACCTTCTAATTTTTTCTCCCGTAATTTCTTTGGCACGTCTTCAAGAGAATTTTCTAGCCAATATGGCAGGTGCTTGACAAACAGTTTGATCTCTGTGTTTAGACTGTAAAGGTAAAGAGTTTATTTTACATCATTTTGCTTAACGCATACATTAGGAATATCCAGAGTATGCAACTAGGAATACCCAGAGTATGCAACTAGAAATACCTAGAGTATGCGACTAGGAATACCCACAATATGCACCTCGCTTTACATGTGTTGTGATTGAATCGCTCAGAATCATCTTGTGTCAAATTCGGAACACGGCGCAATCGTAACGGAACTATGGCTAAGTATAGGCTCGCCCGCGATATCTCAGGCGACCGGCAGTGGCGCTGGGCAATGAAGAAAATTACTTCATTTTTTAAAGAAAATGGAATCTTTGTGATGATGACAAAACAGACTATTTTAAATACAACAAATTTGTTACGAACGGGTTGCACAAAATATAAAAGATGTAATAAGCATTACAAAAAGAAGGTTTTGCGCGCAAACGCTGTGGACCGTAAACAAGTAGGTCTCTTAGTATCAAAGAAGGAGTTTAACCCCCCTCCCGACCTCCCCCCATTCGGTGCTATGCGCATCTACAATCGTGCTTTGAACAAATGTTCACAGACAAAATGTTGGGCCCCCCTTATGATATCCTAGATCCGCCACTGTTGCAGTTCTAATTGGTTACCTGTCAGGTAAATCTTGTATGGTCGATGGAACCAAGACGTCAATCAATACCTACAAACAAATCGCATTGTCCATGACAAGCGTGGTGGATCGATGCACACATTATTTCTGCGATGATTGGTATTCTTTAAAGTGTTGTCTACTGTATGAGCTGATGAAGCTTAATTATAAGTACGGTCTGTAATTGTTGAGAGCTGTGACGAGCAATGCTTCCTGTTATTACCAACTTGAATTTTGTAGGACTCTTGCGTCTCAGCGGAAGAACTCGAGAAAACATATTTTGCTCAAAACCATTGAATATAGTCAAAAGTTTAAATAGGATCTTTTCAGCTCAATTTAGTCTCGTTCAAGTTCCGTAGATTTCGTTGCACAATACATTGTTAATTTATTCACTGTTATTACACTGCCACCTGGGTGTACCTTATATACATGTAGAATGACTAGTATACCTTGTACAGTATAGAGTCACACAGACCGACGA